>VKHI01000028.1:0-114774 GCA_015145745.1 Poterioochromonas sp. DS
CAACAAAGCTTTGATAGCAACAACCAACTTTTGTTTAGAAACGGTTGGACCTGTTAATCATAATTCAATTGAAAAGGGTTGCTTTTAACTTGTTTTTGTATTCGAAACCTTCAGCTACGAGAGCATTATTTACTGGTTGGTTTAAGGAACATTGAGGTTTTAGTATTTCACGGATTGAGGAATCGGTTTCACGTTTAAACTCACGGGGAGCAAAGTGTTACACGCATTGTTCTGTCGAAACAATTCGCGACTCAACAGAAGTCACTCTTCATTTCAAAAAACTCAAGTCAGTTGATTCGGTATACCGATAACTTCTATATCAGTAGTTTGCATTACCGGTTGCCATTTCATTGATATTATTCTCTTGAAAAATGAGTGGGTTTGTTAACTTAGGTCTTCAAGCTCCGCTCTGTCAATCAATAGAAACTGTTGGCTGGGTAGATCCAACTCGAATACAATCTGAGGTCATCCCAAGCGCTTTGCTGAAACGAGATATTGTCGGTTTGGCAGAAACAGGTTCTGGAAAGACTGGGGCATTTGCTATTCCAATTATCTCCTTTCTTTTGGAGAATCCGTCTCGATTTTATGCAATTGTCGTTGCCCCGACGCGTGAGCTAGCTATACAAATCTGCGAGGTCTTCGAAGCTCTCGGAACTTCTCTCGGCTTGGTGACGGCTTGTTTAGTTGGAGGTATTTCGATGGTTGATCAAGCCATTCAGTTGGCGAAAGGACCTCATGTACTTATCGGCACTCCTGGTCGAATAGTGGATCACTTACAGAATACGAAGGGTTTTAGTTTACGGAATACACGAGTTGTTGTGTTTGACGAAGCTGATCGGCTTCTTTCTTTAGACTTTGAGAAAGAAGTTAACTATATTTTATCGGTGACCAGTAATCGAACTCAAACGTTTCTTTTCAGTGCAACTATGACGAAAAAGGTGCATCAATTGCAGAGATCCTTCTTGCAGAATCCTGTTGAAATCTCCGTGAACGAGCATTTTCAGACGCCCAAGGTATAGATGACTGTTAGAATGTAGCTCAATTAATTTCTTTTAGGGTCTTGTTCAACAATATGTTTTCATTCCTGCAAAGTGGAAGGATTGTTATTTGTCCTATATTACTCAATCAATGGCAGGTCAATCGATAATAATTTTCACTTCAACTTGCTTGAGTACGCTCCGACTAACTTATCTCTTGGAATCTTTGGGACAAGTTGCTGTGAGTCTTCATGGACAAATGACTCAAGTTCGAAGAATCAACGCAATCAATCGGTTTCGTGCTGGAACAGCGAAGATATTGGTGGCTACTGATGTTGCTTCTCGAGGGCTTGATATACCCGATGTCGACGTGGTACTAAATTACGATCTTCCGTTAAACGGAAAAATATATGTACATAGGTAAATCTGTTCTCCGTGAATCGATGAAATTTATTAATGTGCCTCGCTAATAGAGTTGGAAGAACGGCGAGAAATGGAAAAGCTGGTAGGTCGGTCAGCTTTGTGACTCAGTATGATATTGAAGCTTTCCAAAGTCTCGAAACGCTACTTGGTACAAAATTGCCTGAGGTAGGTCGGTATAATTGGAGAAAAACAATTGTTGATTCTTTGGCTAGTTCCCTGTGGAAGAAAGTGCGGCTTTACTACTCTTAGAAGCTGTGGAGAGTGCTCAACGGTACGCTGCTCAAAAATGTAAAGAATTTTCGGAGGGCTCGCAAAAGGACAGACGGAAGCACAAAAGAAGTGAAGCTTCCGATGATCAAACTACGAAGCGCCAAAGAAAGAAGTAAAGAAATGAGAATGGTCGATCCTCTTTCTCCCTTAAAGTTCCTCAAATAAGTTTCTTAAATAAATAATAATAAATTGGCGGAAAAGTATGTTTTAAAATTAATAATTACAGTTTATCGAGGTATCTATCCAATGGAGGCAATTCAGGGGCAAGATTCTTTCGGACGCGAATCGCGTTGATCAACTTGCCCAATCTCGTAGTAGAATCTTTGAAATCTCCACCATCGAAAAGCTGCCAATGATCAAACATCAACTGCGAAAAGGCAGCACCAGAAGTAGCCTCAGCCAAAGCTTGAGAGAATCCGAAGGATTCAGCAACTGGCAAATAAGCTTTCATATTCGCAACACCGCCAGACATCGATTCACCTTCATCAAAGACATTTCCACGGCGCATTGACATGACATTGTAAATTGAACCAACAATAGCATTTGGACAAGTAATGTTCACCAAGAAAATTGGTTCAAGAAGAGCCGGATTGGCCAAATAAATACCAGCGTAGGTAACTCTTCGAGATGTTGGGGAAATTTGGCCCATGCCACGATGGATCGCATCAGCGTGTAATGTGACGTCATTGACGACCATTTTCAAACCACGAACGCGCTCTTCACACATAGGACCTTCGTTACAAGCCCATTTGAAACCGCCAACAACCGAATCCTTGATTTCCGTGAGGTAAGCAACACCGACAGTACGTTCTGTCATAACATTTGGTCCGATTCCATCATCTCCGAAACACCAAATCTTTTGAGGGGTAGCAGCTTCCTCCCAACCGAAAGCTGGGTGTTCTCTTAAGATCTTTGATCTATCTTTAATATCCATTCCGGGACCGACAACTTCATCGTCGAAGAGCTTTTGAATCTCCTCATTCAACGGCTGGGCAACACAGAATAAACGATTGTGCTTGTTGGCGGACTTCGAAAGAACTTCTGGTGACTCAGTGGTAACAGTTTCGCAGTAAGTTACAACAGGCTCCGATGTAGAAATAGGGGCACCCTTCATGAAATCATCGGCCAAATCCTTCAGACAAATTTCCAAATGTAATTCACCGCAACCGGCAATAATGTGCTCGCCAGCTTCCGTAGTTTCGCATCTAACCATCGGATCAGATTTGGAGAGCTTTTTCAAACCTTCAACCAATTTTGGAAGATCAGCAGAATTTTTAACTGAAACAGCCACTCTCACAACAGGAGATACGGCAAATTTCATGGTCTTGATGCAGCATGCAGTTTCGGATGTTGTAACTGTACCAGATTTGACTAAGAACTGATCAATTCCGATTAAACCACATGTATTACCAGCTGGAATGTCAGCTACAGTTTCTGTTGTTCGACCCATCATGATAACTACTCTTTGAATTGACTTGAGGAAAAGATCAGTTTTCTTTCCTGGTTGGTAATTTGGGCCCAAGATTCTGACTTTTTGTCCAGTGGCAACTTTGCCGGAAAATACACGACCGAAAGCAGTAAATCTGTTGTCTGCACCAGGAATCATTTTGGAAACATACATCATCAATGGAGCAGTTTCGCTTGTATCGCATGTTCGGATCGCAGTCGCTGCTTCATCATCCAAAGGACCGTCATACAAAGTTTCGACTCTGTACTGTTGGGCTGTAGCTGGAGATGGTAAATGAACCACAATCATTTCCAAAATTGCATCAGCAGCGGGTAACCACTTTTGCATGATATGCTTTAGGAGCGGTTTACCAGTAAGAGTCTTTCGAACTTCCTCGGTAAGAGTAACACCAACAGCTTCCGCCATATTAAATGCCTTTGGAACTCCCTTCTTGTTCAGCTCATTGTTCATAACGGCTTGAAACATAGCGATGATTGGATCCATGACTAAAGCAACAAATGCTCTTTTGGCACCAGTTTCTCTATCAACACCGCGATTTGTGTTGACTGAATTAGAACTAATCCACATACTCTTTCCATCAACGGTGGCGAAGACCCAGTCGCCCCACAATTTTTCAACCATTTTATCTTCTGTTGTTTTGAACTTTGCTGCATAAAAGCGAGCGAAGCCTTTTAAGGTAAATCCCCATTGATGCAAACCGGAACCGAAGGCAACATTTCCCTTCACAGGTTCAACTTGCCAATTTTGATCACCAAACTTGTATGACTCAATAATCACGTTAACGTTCTCGATAGCACGTACCATGTTTTGGTAAATTTCCTCGCCGGTTAGTTGCAACTCTAACAATGCTCGGTCTACTTTGTTGACCATCAACACTGGGCGGACGCGCTCAGCCATTGCTTGACGGAGGACGGTGCCTGTTTGCACAGCAACGCCTTCCACGCAATCAACAACGACTAAAGCCCCATCAGTAACTCGCAAGGCCGCAGTAACTTCGGATGAAAAATCAACGTGGCCGGGAGAGTCAATAAGGTTGATCAGGTAAGAATTCTTGTTAATTTCAACTTTGGAGGCAGCTCCGTCCTCTTCAGCATCCTGTACGGTCTTCAAGACTTCACCAGAAGCAATATTGTACTCAAAAAACATACTGATGCCGGTGGATTTAATTGTAATACCACGCTCTTGCTCGTCGGCGCGAGTATCCATGTATCGGGCTGTTCCTGCATTTCGTGCTGCAATAACACCAGCCTTACATACAAGTGAGTCGGTTAACGTGGATTTTCCATGATCAACATGGGCGATCACAGACATATTACGAATGTTATGCTTGTAGTCCATGATGGACCGCATTTGTTCTGCAGTAAAATTCACCTACGACAATCATCAACAATACAATGGAAAAAATCTGATCCTCTTACCATCTTTCAAACAGTTGTTCGTTGAAAAGGCAAAACTTTTATTAGAGTATTTAATTTGTGGGATTGCAGGTGCAGAAAGAATGGTTGGTGTTGTGTTTTGTGAAAAAGGGGAGAAACGAAAACGCGAAACTTCTGAAAAACGGCTCTCTCGCTAGTGCGCTGAAACTATCGAATAAGTTAACAAAGACAAAATTTAAAAATTGATGACCCATCATACCTTCAAAGCTGCAGGACAACAGTTTGAGGTAAATATCCGTTTAGTTGAGTAACTGATTGAAGATTCTTATAGATTGAGAAAAAATACTCACTAATCCGTCCGATTGGTCATGGTGCTTACGGAGTCGTTATTTCAGCGCTAAATAAGGAAACAGGAGAGAAAGTGGCGATTAAAAAAATCTCTCGAGCCTTCGAAGATCCTGTTGATGCGAAGAGGATACTTCGAGAAATCAAGTTGATGAAGCGATTTTCCCACGAAAATGTCTGATCTTGACTTACTCTTAGTTCGCTACATTCTTATCTTTCTGTCCCCAGATAATACGGATTCTTGATATCATTCCTCCTCCTCAAAATGCTGAAGAATTTGAAGATGTGTATATAGTTCAGGTACAGTCATCTTTCAGTTTTTTCTCCTTCGTAACTTTCCGATATTAGGATTTGATGGAAACCGATTTACATCGCATCATTTACAGCAAGCAGCCTCTCACAATCGATCATATTCAATACTTTATTTATCAAATTTTGCGTGGATTAAAATATATTCACTCTGCTAATGTGCTCCATCGTGATTTGAAGGTATATGAGCTTTTTTGATATTTTCGATCTAATTTAGATTTCTTCTTCCTAGCCCTCTAACTTATTGTTACGATCAAATTGTGATTTAAAGGTTTGTGGTTTAATCCGTTCCTCAATTTTTCATGTGTGTTATAGATATGCGATTTTGGGCTTGCGCGTGGAGTGGAAGATGAGGCGAATGGGGGATTGACGGAATATGTTGTGACGAGGTGGTATAGGGCACCTGAAATCATGCTTGCTTGTCAAGAATACAGCAGTGCGATAGACATTTGGAGCGTTGGTTGTATCTTTGCGGAGTTGCTCTCTCGAAGCCCTCTTTTTCCTGGTGACGATTACATAGCCCAATTGCGTCTTATTTGTGACAAGTTAGGTCGTCCAAATGAAAAAGATCTTGACTTCGTCACATCGGAGAGGGCGCGGAGATTTATGTTGTCATTGCCCCAAAAACCGCCTGTCCCTTTATCTGAGTTGTTCCCAGTTCACAAAAACGAGAAACATGCTCTCAATTTGCTGCATGCTATGCTTGAAATTCACCCCAAGCGAAGAATTACCATTGACAAAGCTCTTGAGCACCCGTTTTTGGAGTCTCTTCACAATGTAGATGATGAACCGCTTTATGAAGAGTCATTTTCTTTTGATTTTGAACAGGAGGAGCTCTCACGTGAGAGAATTCAACAGCTCATCTGGGAAGAAATTCGAGAATTCCATTCATATCTACCTTCGTCTTATCCTGGGGCAGCTTCTAAAGGGAAAATGAAAACGTGCTCGGAAGGTAAAACCGGTGACGAAAAAGAAAGAAGCAGCAAAGAACTGTAATCAAATTACGTTTATTCCTTGTATTAATGTATTTTCATGATTTTGAAGCAAATCTTAACATTCTTAATCAACCGAGTCTTCTACAACTCTCCTCGAGAATATTTTCTGTCACTTCTGAGCGATCTGTTCCAGCTACTTTCACCATAATTCCCTCTAGTGCACGTGTGAGGGCATCCTTGGAGCCTGCGTAAATCATTTTCTTTTTAACCGGAGAAGAATCAGGAGCCCTAAAAGAAAGATTGGGGAGAGTTGATTCAAGAAACAACCACGAAATTAAAACTTACCAAGAAATAAAGACTAACTTGGTCTGAGGGCGGCCGTCATGAGTTGTATAGTCTTTTTTGTAAACAGCATAACGGCAATCGTCAACAGGAAGCTGGTCTAAGAAGACTTCGTAATTTCTTTCTTCAGACATATCTCCGTCAAGAACAATTTTTCCATCAACGATCTTGAAGATGATGTATCTGCTCGAATTGCTGCTCTTCTTAAACTCTGCATACTTTGCGATTGCGTCGTCGTGAACGGAAACTCCTGTTGCCATCTTTTTTTCCTTTTTCTGCTTTTGATCGTTGTGGAAGTGTTTTTGAACAACCACAAATATCTTTTCTTGTTACGTAAATACCTAGATACAGCCGTTTCCAATTTAATTTTTCAAATGCAATTAAAGCACCAGTTAACTGTTGCTCAACCTGGAGATGGGTTGGTGAAAGTTACTGCTCTTTGCTGGGCTCCAAACGGGAAAAAACTTGCAGTGTGCACAGCAGATCGAGTCGTTCTCCTGTTCGATGAAGAGGGGATCCGCAAAGACAAATTTTCAACCAAGCCTATTGATAGGGTAATCACCTTTGATATGAACTCATGTTTCTGCCTTACAAAATTATAGGGACCTAAAAACTATATTGTCCGTCAAATGGCTTTCTCGCCGCAATCTGATCGTTTAGCCATCGCCCAATCCGATAATATGGTTTTCGTGTACAAACTCGGATCGGAATGGGGCGAAAAGAAAAGCATTTGCAATAAATTCCAACATTCAAGCTCCATCACAGCATTAATCTGGCCCCATAAACGCCCGAACGAAGTTGTTTACGGTCTTGCAGAGGGGAAAGTGAAACTCGGTCAAATGAGAACTCATAAACCGACGAACTTGTATCAAACAGAAAGCTATGTGACGTCTATTTCTTCAAATTGCGACGGAAATGCATTTGTATCAGCTCATCTAGATGGATCGATTTACATTTATTCTTTTGAATCGCCCGATCGGGGAGCCAGAATGATTGCTCGACATCCGTGCCCGCCTTTCGCTTTATGCTGGGCATCTTCGATAGCAGTTGGTGGCAACAATGGTCAAGTGGTCTTTTATGATGAATTTGGTGGTGAAGAACAAGTTTTCGACGTTTCCGATGGTGTTGTAGGCTCAGAACTGACTGTCGGTGTTTCTAATCCGACCGGAGACGGAGTTGTTTTTGGGAGTTTCAATGCTCTTCATGTATTTTCCAAGAATAAGGACAGTATGTCATGGGAAAGCAAGGGTCCAATGACGGTTGAAAATATGTATACTGTCACTGCACTTGGTTGGAAGTCTGATGGGGATAAAATCGCTGTGGGAACAATTTGTGGGGCGGTTGATTTATTTGATGTGTGTGTTCGAAGAACAACTTATAAAGGAGGGTTTGAAATAACTTACGTCTCTGTGAGTCAGGTAATTGTCCGACAAATGGAAAACAATACTCGTATTGTTGTTCGATCACAGTTCGGGAGAGAAATTCTGAAAACCAATATTTTTCGAAATCGCTTCGTTGTTGCTAACACCACGGATACTATATTACTTGGGGATTTAGAAACTTTACAACTGAGTGAGATTCCTTGGCATGGAACTGGTCAAGAAAAGTTCATTTTTGACAACCCTGCTGCTTGTATGATTTTCTTTGCGGGAGAACTCACAATCGTCGAATATGGGTTAGATGAAATTCTTGGTACTATTCGAACTGGTTTTGTCAATAGTCATGTTTTGAGTCTCCGAATTAATGAAAAGCATCCAGAGTCTCGGACCGAGGATGCACAGAATAAGAAAGTTGCCTATTTGCTTGATTCGCATTCAATCGTTGTTCGTGATTTAGTCTCAAATTCCTCTGTTTCTATTTTGCATGACTCTAAGGTTGATTGGTTAGAACTCAATTCACGTGGTAATCTGCTTCTATTTCGCGATAAAAGACGGTTCTTGCATCTTTACAATGTTGAACATCAAACAAGAAATCAGCTTTTAAACTTTTGCACGTATGTTCAGTGGGTGCCGTTTAGCGATGTAGTAGTTGCGCAAAATAGGTCTCAATTATGTGTTTGGTATAACATTTCATCGCCTGATCAGGTTACCACTATTCAAATTAAAGGAGAGGTGGAAGATATTGAGCGTAGTGACGGTAAAACTGAGGTTATTGTTGATGAAGGTATTTCACAAGCTGTTTATCCCTTAGACGAATCTTTAATAAACTTTGGTGCTGCCTTGGATGACCAAGAGTACAGCAAAGCGATGGATATTTTAGATAAGCTTGTTCTTACTCCAGAAGTTGAAGCAATGTGGAAGCGATTACGAGATTTGGCTCTATCTACTGGAGATCTGAAAATTGCTAATCGATGTAGTGCTGCTTTGGGCGATGTTGCCCTGAGCAAATATTTGAGTGAATTACGTGACGTTGGAGAACAAATAGGAAATCAATCAGGAATGGTTTCAAACAACCACTTCGTTGTTCGCAGTCGGCTTGCATTGATATCGAAAGATTTCAAGTCGGCAGAGATTGAGCTACTTAATCAAGGCCAGGTGGAAGATTGCATTGCACTTTACCAAAAATATTTAAAGCATGATGAGGCTCTTCGAATCGCGGAAGTCGCTAAATTCCCACGCTTAGCCGAGATGCGACAAGCGCATTTTCAATATCTTTTAGATACAGATCAGAATGAAAAGGCTGCTTTACTGAAAGTGAAGGAATGTGACTTTGTACAGGCAGTTAATTTGTTCTTGAAAGGGGGGATGGCAGGTAAAGCTGCCCAAATTATCATTGACAACGAAATTCATCAACCGTTGCAACTTTTGGAATCCGTCGCGGTGGCACTAACCCGTGCTGGGTTATTTGATAAAGCTGGTGAGTTTCATGAGCGATTAAACGATTTACAGAAAGCATTAGATTCCTACATTCGTGGCTGCGCCTATCGCAAAGCTGTTGATCTTGCCCGAAGATGCTTTCCAGGAAAAGTTGTCGAGTTACAAGAGGCGTGGGGTGACTATCTCGTTTCGCAGAAGCAAGTTGACATGGCCATCAACCATTACATCGAAGCCAAGAACTACAAAAAGGCTATCGAATCCGCTCTTAATGCTCGACAATATGCTCGAGCTTTGCAGTTGGTGGATGTTGTAGATTCAGATACCGCGAGACCATATTATAAGCAGTTGGCGCGCTACTACGAGGAGAATAGGACATACGAACTTGCTGAAAAATGCTATGTTTCGGCTGAATTGCCTCAACTGGCTGTTGAAATGCACACTCGGCTGGGAAACTGGGAGATCGCACATAAAATTGCCATGAGCTATATGACTGAAGGAGAAGTTGGATTGCTCTATATTAATCAAGCTCAGAAATTCGAAGCGAAGGGTCGTTTAAAAGAGGCCGAGAAGCTTTATCTTGCAGTTAAAGAGAAGGATCTCGCCATCAATATGTACAAGAAACATCGCAGATATGACGATATGATTCGCCTTGTCCAAGAGCATCGAGCAGATCTTCTCAAAGAAACCCATCAATTTTTGGCACAAACCCTTGAAATGGAAGGATCGTTAAAAGACGCAGAGCATCACTACGTTGAAGCCCAAGAGTGGCATAGTGCAGTTAACATGTACCGATCTAATGAGTTATGGGACGATGCCATCCGTGTTGCCAAATTTTATGGTGGGATCAACGCTTGTAAGAGGGTTACAATTGCACTTCTTATGGCTATCGGGGTACCTGAAGGAGCTAAGTATTTAACTAAGCACGGTCTTGTGGAAGCAGCAATTGAGCATGCCGCTGAAAACGGAGCCTTCGATCTTGCTCTTGAGTTGGCGAACCATAGCCTGCCGAAGAAGCTCCCTGATATCCACCTCAAGCATGCCCTGTTTTTGGAAGATGATGAGAGGTTCCATGAGGCGGAGGAAGAGTTTGTTAAAGCAAATAAGCCAAAAGAAGCGATAGATATGTATGTCCATCAGCAAAATTGGAATGATGCTCTGCGTGTTGCAGAGAAATATGATCCAACTGCAATTGCGGAGGTATATGTGGCACACGCTAAGGTGAAGGCAGAGGCTAGTGATTACAAATCCGCTGAAGAGTTATTTGTAAATGCTCTACATCCAGAGCTAGCTCTAGCGATGTATCAAGAGATGGAAATGTGGAATGACGCTTTGAGAGTCGCTCAACATCACCTTCCACATCGAGTCAACGAAGTGAATGCGGCTTTGCAAAATGCCCAAGTTCGGTCGGGGAAGTCAGTAAATCGCAACGATCTATTTTCGATCGGGAGAAGCTACGAGCAATCGAAGCAGTGGAATTCTGCTGTTGATGCCTATTTGAATGTGAAGTTTTCCAAAACCGATAATCCTAATGATCTCGAAGAAATTCTGGAAAGGGCTGTAGAGTTGGCCCGAAATTATTTGCCGAATCGATATGTGGAAGTGGCAATCGAAGTTTCAAAAAGATTTGTCAATCTTGGTCGCGAAGAATCTGCAGCAACTGTTTTATTCGATTGTGGGCGGGGAGACGAGGCAATTAATATCCTAATAGAAGCGAAAAAGTTTGAGAAAGCTCGAGTTTTAGCTCGAGGTAATGCCCTCCTTAAAAAGCGTGTTGATGAAGCCTATCAAAGTCACTTGGTAGTGCGAGAAGATACTAAAGAGTTGGCAGAAATTGGTCAAATGGAAATGGCTTTAGATTTACTTGCAAAGCGAAACGAATGGGAAAAGTTGTGGGAATTGATTGCGAGAGAGAAGTTAGGAACCGCAATTATATCGAAATATGTTCTGATGAAATTGGAAGAGGTAATCCGAACTATCCTTGTAATTGTAATACCCTTATCCATTTCCACCAGATTTTACGAAATAATTCTAATGACCAGCTTGATGATGCTGCGCGTTTATTGGGAACCAAAAATATCGTTTTATCTGAAAATTCCCTCTCAATTCTCACAAGGGTTACGAAACGACTTCTCGCGCGCAGTAAGGACGATGAAACAGGAGAACACACCAAAAGCATTTCGATTCTTCGCGATTCTTTGTATAAATTAGCACATCAACATCGTGCTCAAGTGCAGGATAAGAATCTTGCAGCTGAGCTTCTGGAACTCCTTATGGCTGTTCATTATCATAACATGTTCCACATCGCTGCTTCTTTGGGGCTCCGCGAAATCGTCGCTAAATGCTCTATAACGTTGCTAAAATATCCAGATTTGATTCCCCATGATAAAGCGTTTTACCTCGCAGGAACCGCAGCAAGGGAACAAGGAAACATTAATCTTGCGTTTCTTCTGCTGAATAGGTAAGCTTTACTAGTTAGGTTGCTATTTGTAAATGACTTCTTTCAGATATGTGGACATCGCTGAAGCAATTGATTCTGCGGATAGTTCTTACCTAGATGGAAGTGATTTCCAAGACGCTGATGCGATTCCTAATCTCGAGATTGTCCCTAAAAACCATTATCTGCGACGCGAAGTAAGTCTCTCGAATTTCTGGTCCATCATGGGCTCACCTTGAATAGGATGATAGAGAGGACGTCCGAACATGGGTATTATCTGTTGTAACGGACGGAGGGATAGAGCAGCGGTTACCCTCAAGAGAGGCTGTGAGAAATTCTCTGTACGAAGGTCTATACGGAACGGATAAACCTCTTTGCATAGTCACTGGTTTTCCAGTCCATGCGGCTGATGTGTTAGAGGTGAACAATTCCATTGCCAATCGCAAAGATTGGAACTTGGTTGTTTCTAAAACAAAGACTTGTCCTTGGACCGGCCAGGCACAGAATCCCCTATATTAGAACGCTAATTGTTGTACATATTAACTCAGAACAAAAACCAAAAAAAAAAAAAAAAAAAGCATCAAATAAAGGGATGATCTCAATGTGGCAAATTATTTGTTATTCTCATCTCAAAAAAGAATTCATCCAAGCAGTCGCAATTCAAAGTATTTCGGAGGATTTGAATTTTTTTGGGATTCTCCCTGCCATATTCCGTCCGCTTCAAAAGGATCGTTCAAGCGAGGGGAAATTTCACAAGTCGAATATTTCACCAATCTTAAGGAAAGCAGATCTTCTAATAAAACGCCGACTGTCACAATCGGTAAAATCATTAGCGCTCGATGTATTTGTTCAATTGTAACTCCAGGATATTCAGCAAGAAACGTCAAAACGTGACTAGAAAAAATCGAAAAGCAACTTGCATCAAACAAACCATCCAGTCTCCATGGAGCTGAAACTGAATCTTCTTTCACTTCCAATGAGTTTTCCGTCAAAACAGAACGAATGCGGTGGTGGAAATTGGAAGATGTGAAACAAAACTTCATTTTAACTATCATAGCATCGAGAAGATCAATTCGTTTATCAGTCGTAGATCGGTAAACCTCTGAGACCAACTCATTTAAATCACTAAGTTGATAGTTTTCATCCATCAAATACAAGTTTGGATGAAGATAGCTAACAGCCATACCAAATGACTCGTTTCGTGATGAATCAATAATGGAAGTCATCAACTCAACCAACCGAAATGTTAAAAGATGGAATTCGAAAGATTGGTTGTCATCGAAAGAGAAGCGGCTGAATTTCACTTGAGAACTGGAAAGTGAATCAAAACAAGCGGTGTAAAAAATTATCCCGTGGGTTCTTTCGATAAGAGATTTCTGGTAACTTGGCGAAAATCGAAAAGCGGTCTATGAAGATAAGAACATCGGCGACGTTGATCAAAAGAGTATATGCTCTACCTGAAATTGATTATCATTCATCACATCGCATTCAAGTCCTTTAAAATCCAAATTCACACTTTGAATCAAGCTGTGAAGATAAAACTCCTTTAAGACAGATTTCACAAGAACTTGATCCATAAAAATTTCAGGATAAAATACCGGATAGTTGTAATTCAGAAACTAATCAAATTTCTGTGAACATAACATGAACGAAGCAAACAACTTATTACCTTGAGGACTCGGATCTTTATCGTATCGTAATCCTCTTTTCCGCGTACTTCTGAAATGACTTCATTGTAGAGATGTAGATCAGCTTTCAGAGGAAAATAATTCCGAAACAAGCTCCGCTGCATAATGTTTGCAATTAAATGACTGGCAGATAAAATGTTCCGCACAAGGCGGGTCACACGATGTCTGCATGATGAGTAACTATGACCCGGGACCTTTTCTGTTGCGTTGAGGATATAGAAGTTACGAACCACTCTGAAATCTACCCACTGTAAACCAGAATCCAGTGAAAAAGGACAGCAAGAAAATAGCGACTCACTTTGAACTGAAAATCCATTACAGACTCTTGAAGTCTGAACACCACCGACGATTTAAAACTTTTTCTGTTGCTGCTCGAGGGTTTCAAATAATTAGGTAATCCTAGCTTTGCCTTACGAACAAAAAAATTGCAAATAAAAGACACCAGGAGATCGATGCTCTATCCACAAGATACAAGATCGGATGAAACGAAAGTGGAATAATGGAGTCTTTAGTACCTCTTCCTCTAACCAGATCTCATTTTTTCCTCTCTCATTCTTTTTATCGTCAAGCGCAGTTGTGTGCGGCAACATGCTCACATCTTGATTGGTACAAATACTCGACGATGAATGCTCGAACGGTGTAGGTTGCAAACATGTGGTTTCTTCCGGGAAAATACCTTTGTCTGTATTACGCACCGTCCGTCTCTTCTTCTTAGAGAGTATCAATTCCAGGGAGGGAGCATCTGCATCAACTTTCTGTGAAGTAATTTGAAGATTTAAGTCATAAGAATACTTTTGGATTCGAACATCGAGGGATTCTTTGAGAAAGTTTCTTAATCCGAGCAGTAAAACAAGCTCGGACAAATTGGAATTGGATTGAGCACTGACAATATCAACAACATGACTTTGTTCGAATCGTTTTCGTAGTTGCTCTAAGGTCTGTCCTTCGATTGCAGTTGAATTTTTAGCCCTGTGATATTCCTGGACCATTTGAGTAACTTGAGGAAAAGAAAGGACTCCGTGCCGTGACTATGCAAAAATGATAAAAAAGAAAGATTGTGTTGAAAGACTTATTCTACCTGTCTCAAGTAACCTATGACCAACTTTTCCGTTTCGCCAACAATTGTTGATTGGTCTTCAGCTGATTGGCTGTCCGAGAAAGTTTCTTTCTTATCAATCTCGTTGACACTATCGACCTCCGGCAATCTTTGGATCAAGTACTTCCCAGATATCCCTGTCCTGGGAAGTATCTTGTAGTGAATAGTTTTATTCTCTTGTATTTTGACGGAAGAGTATGAATACTGGTTTAAGAGCTCCTGACTCGTTTTGAACGATCTCTTCTGATTGAGTCCGCTAATCATGCGGATATTTTTGCTACTAATGCCTTCGTTGTTCCGAATCTCGAGATCAATTTGTTGAAAATGAGATACATTGCGCGCTCGCAGAAACTTAGCTTGCTGTGGATTTATTGTCGGACGGACAAGACACCACATAATCCTTACACTTCCGATGTTTCCTGCTTTGGTTAAGGCAGAGGATTTTTTCTGACAAAATAATACTGGTGTAGGGATATTTTGCTTCTCACATCCTACAACAAGATTTCGAAGGTATTGCATTTGCCGTTTGCCAATAATTAATGAGTCACAGACGTTCTGACAGCAGATACTCAACAATTCATTTTTCCACAAAAATCCCCTCAGGAACTTAAGAACAACATTCCTTATATTTTCAAATAAATACTCAAAATTTTGGAGAACGCCATCCATTGCATTATTAGTGAGCGCGGTTAAATGAATAACGGTACACACGCCGGTAGTCCGATCATGAGTTTTAGGTGCTGCCCACGACTTTGTAAGAACGCCACTTTGTACTAACCTATCCACTTGATTGTAACTTAACTTTCCAATCTTAGTAATTTCAGCGTGAGTGAGCCCGTTTGTCTCTGAAGCACCAGCTGCAGACAACAAACTACTACTTGATTGATCTTCAGAGGCTTCATCGTTGCAAGGAAAGGAGTAGCTGTTAATACAAGAATTTTTGTAATAGAAATATAGATTAAGTATAGACTCGTCCTCGAATGTCTTCAAATTCCAATCAATCGGACCCATAAAGACATAATTATCCCGATAACAATCCTTTGCAACGAAAAGTCGAAGATATGAGTTCTCTAAACCAAATTCGACACACAATTCAGCAAATTTTTTACCTGAAGCCCCAGATACTCTGATGAGGAACTTTATCCTCCTTATCTTTTCAGACAAAGTAACATTTCTTCCCTTTGACAACATTTTGCTCGAAATGTAACCGTAAAAACACGAAGTTATTTCCTGAATTGTCAGACAAGATTTTGATTAATTACCTTCGAGGAAATGAGTGATTTAGTCGCGAAAAGCGCAGATGCCCTTCCATTAACTTCAAGAAATTTTTATGAAAATTCAGTCTTCAAATTATTCCTTTCATTTGTTTGGTCGGCAATTGGATTATTCTTTTTGGGTCTCTGTGCAGCGAGTAAGATAAGCACTTAGGATGCGTAATTAATATTGACTGTTTTGTAGATGGCGGGCTCTCACAATATGCAACAAATTTAAATGACCAGAGCAATTTACCTGATGATGAGTCGAAAACGTATGATAACGAGCAGGTCGGATTTGGTAAGCAAAGAAACATTTCTTTCTTTCGACAAGTTAGCTTGTTGCTATAGGTTTTGCTGCATTTTTTTTCTTTTGTGCATTCGCCCTTATGATTGGAGCAGCTTTCCACATCAGTCCCGTCGTAAACGGGTATGTCGTCGGTATCCTCAAATTATTCATCGTGACCTTTTCTCTTCTATAGTTCTTCAAAAGAAGCCACAACTTTACGTCGTCCTGTTGACTTGGAGCGATGAAACCCTTCCCATGCTTCTCGTTGACTACCTCTAACGCGAAGGATTTGCAAATTTTCGTTGTTTCGCAGTTTTTTTCTTTCTGAAATAATGAACGAACCAATGCAAAGAAAAATGAGAAAATTCTTTTTTATCATCAAACAGGAAGTGGATTTTACATCTAAATTTTGTTCAATGCAGAAGGAGGTTCGGGGTAGCCTGCGTAAAGATCAGGAACAGCGTTCGCCGTGGGGAGCGGGGCAGACGGCGAGTCTGTCCCATCAATATTTTGAGGAGTAGAAAGTATTTTTGACTCGTTTTTGGTGCCAGTGATAAGCGGAGAAAGGTAAATGGAAACAGCGGAAGAAAGAATGAACCCAACTATGTGGAAGAATACCGCGAACCCAAATCCCAGCTCCTCTTGATGGGGAGCATCATCATCATTGATACTCGCTACTAAAGAAGTTACAACATTCTTGAAATGATCAAAACTTCTTACGTGGTGCGTATTTTTGATCGACTGACTTTGTTCCACTTGCCGCGCTAAATCCCAAGAACATGAAGGCAAAAGCGGCGAAGACCAACGAAAGATTCATTTTCAGTAAGCTTCTTTCGTAAAATGCTCTGGAAGTAGGGTTCAGCTCATCTAAGTTTTTTTTGGACAACATTATCTTTGTTCAGAATATATGAAGAATCCTAACTTCGTTAATAAGGAATTCCTTAAAATTACCTGCATTTATGTAAATGTTTACTCATTACGCTAAGTAATTGTATAATCGAGAATCAGTTTCGTTTCTTTGTAGATACTCTCGCTCAATCAAACTTTCTATTCGCCGTTTAATAAACTATGCCAAAAATATGAAGAAGATCAACCAAAGAAGACGGATAAAACGTACCTGTGGGGAAGGGCTAAACCTAGAAACAATTTGTTTGGTTACCTCTGCAATCAGTTCATTGTGAGAAACAGTTTTGCGAGATTTCATTATTCGAACTATTGCAGCCTCGACAAGGTGGCGTCTGTCCTCTTCAACCGCTAGAGGAACGATTTCTCCAGAAATCTCCTCATCCGGAGACACTTCTTTTTTGGCAACCAAAGGCACTTTGATACGCTTCATCTTTGAAGTATACTCAGAATTGAAAGTAAATTCATCATCGTTCTCTATTCCCTTCCCTCTGGATGATTTAATAAGAATCTTGACTTTGTTAGTGCACAAGCTTAGTAAGTGACGCTTAAGTTCAATATCTGCGATCCCAGTTGCTTCCTTGAGCTGATTCAAAGAAAAGGTTGTATTCTGATTAAAGAGGAGCAGTATAATAGCTTGATAAGTTGACACAATTAAATCTTTTCGACCAGGGGTAAAATTTCCCTTTGAAGGTATGATAAAAAGAGTAACGTACAGATGCCTTAGCTTACCTTCAAATCAACTTGACCCATGTTGGCCATCCAAAGTAACTTGCGCCCATTATTTCGCTCAGCATAAAAAGAACTGAATGTTGAGCAACAGGTTTGCATAACGAGTGGCAAACTAGGGAACCTTCCCGGAACCTCTAAGGGCCAGTAACCAGCAGTCAGCAAATGAACTTCAAACTCAACACCTGCGAAAACATTTCCATTCAAGCTTGACTTCCGAAATTCGGCCATTACAGACTTCGATATACTTATGTCCATAAGCATTCCTTCCAACTTTGATGTGAATTGATATCCACATTCAGCTTTCAAACGAGCTATAATGCTGCGTTCGTTCTCATCAGAAATAATCCTTCCACTGAGGAGGCGTTTTGCAAGAAGCGACTTGTAATAATTTTCAAATATGTCTTTATCTGCGAGAAATCTAAAAATCACCATAATTCGATCCAACTGATTTTCTAATTCCTCCTCCGCCGATTGTATCGATGGATCGCTTTTAAATAGTTCATCAACGTAGCTTGCCAAATACGAGGCTGCACGATTGTCTTTGTTCAAGAAAGACTCAAATGCTTCTTTCAACTTTTTCAAAACTTTTTTTTCATCTTTCATGCATCTATGAATAATTTCATCGAACTTTTCTTTCAGCTCCAAGATTTGTCTCACAAATAGAATAGGATCCTTCGAAACCTCGTTTGAATTGAGAATCTCCAATCCTTTTCCCTCTACATACTTACCCAAAGAATCGCGCAGCAAATCCATAGAAGTGGAAACTCTTGAAAACATATTATACAGTCGTGTGATGTCATCCAATTTATGATTGAGGAGCATATAATCCAATCCTGTGCTGTCCATCTC
This sequence comes from Poterioochromonas sp. DS, assembly GCA_015145745.1. Lineage (NCBI taxonomy): Eukaryota > Synurophyceae > Ochromonadales > Ochromonadaceae > Poterioochromonas > Poterioochromonas sp. DS. The sequence continues at coordinate 18,506 of VKHI01000028.1, forward strand.
TAACAATGCGCGTGCATGGTTGGAAATTAATTCTGTGTCTAAGATTACTTTTACCTTGGACTCTGTAGTCGAGCATAAGTAATTTGAAACTCTTGCAACTTCCTCTGTCAGCCGTTTTTCAATTTTATTCAAATACTCCTGACTTGAGTTACAAGAGATGTACTCCAAAGATTCTGTTCTGTAATACTGCTCTGTCTCAATCAAATAAAATATTTCAAATTCCTCTTCATAAGGAATTTTATACAAGAGATTGGAGCTGTTCAAATTTGAGAAGTTTCGATCAACTGAATTGCTGGCATTTTTGGGTTGCTCTCCCGAGGTAACACAATCTGACCCTAATGCGATAAGCATTGAAATCAAATGCTTCATAAGATCTCGATCTATAATCAATCCTTTCCTCTCTAATGTAATTTGTTGCAATAAGTGTAATCGTAGTTTCTCCTTAACGGCATCGGAATATATGATGCTTTCTCGAAAAAGCTGAAGAGCATAGTAGTAAACGGTAAGCCTTTTCTTTTGTGAACAATATGATCGATCCATGTATAAAAGTATGTCCTTCAATCGATTGAAAGAAGTTTGATGGAGGTTCCATTCACTTAGCACTATCGAGAGAAAATCCTCATTTGTTGCTGAAACGATTTTTTCCAAGGATTTAGTAAGGTGTCGGATCAAAGACCCTTTAATTCCATCATATAACATATCACCGTGCTTTTGAACGCAGAGATGATACGCGTTCCTATAGAGTTCCTCGAAACTTAATTGGGATGCATTGGAGCTGTAAATTTCATCGACAGCACGATCAATAGTGCTGAACGACTTTAATACAGTCGATTGATCCATAGAAGCATTTTGACTTCTAAATGACTGAAGGACGTATCCCTTCTTTGAGTTATTCATTCATCAAGTTTTAATCAATATTCACTTACGAAATATCTTTTTATTGTACATCACAGAAATTCCAGTAAGTATGTTCGAAGTGTTTGGGCAAGCGATTCCAATTCAATTGTCTCCTTGGACTTGCTTGGCCCCAATATCAAAATATCAAGGAAAAGCCAAAAAGATTAGAGGTAGTAAAGAATTAATGGCAATGAATCAAGACTCTACTTGCACGAAAAGAGTATTAATATCTCAGCTGTTTTACATTGTTTGCTCCACTAACAAGGCTAAAAAATCACTGAACCACATGAAATGGAATCTGAGTGTTACTGTTGCGCCGCGTTTTTCGAATATTTTTAGAAAAGCCCTTATCATCCTTCTAAGAAATTGCATCTTTTTCTTTCATTCTTATTCTGTAGATTTCGGTCGCTAATGGAAGTGCTTTTGTCCTGTAACCTGGTGCCGCAAATCGTCAAAAATATCGGAAGTTTCGACCAGACACAGGATCTCTAACTTTACTCCAACTCATACATTTTATGCTTTCGAAATGAAGGTATCCAGTTTGAGGAGAGAAGTCAAGTCATTCGGAGGTAACTGATCTAGCTTCGCAGAGGTCCAGCGGCTGACATTACCCTCAATATCTCCGACAAATAAGTCTAGATTCCTTGATTCTTCGTAGGCTTTATTAATCAACTCCTTGCCGCTCTTATTTCCATGAAAATTTGTTGTTGAACATAAACGTAAACAAGAGATTTCACGTTTGTGTATTCTCGGTAAGGAACTTGCAATATACATAGAGTAAATCGACGTCTTTTCTGTTGGAAACTGATCCTCGAGGAAAGTTTCTTGTTCATCCTTTTTAGGATTGTTCACAGTATCTCGAGTTAGCTTGGAAATTTTCCATAAAAAAACGCTTCCATCAAAATGACCGGTGACTGCTACCACACCGTCTTGCCAATCTCCACACGGAGGAGCTATCACTGAGCTGGCAGGGTTAATAATTTTCTTCGTATCAAGATTTTCGAAGCTATATTTGCAAAGTAAATGTCCGTTTAGATGGTAGATTCTAATCTGCTCCTTCGTCAAAGTAACAATATTTCCACTTATGGTATTTATAGCAACAGATACAAGCCCCCCTGTATGATCAGACAGAATTCTTATCATACTTTCACTTCGATAGTCCCAAATAATGGCTCGACGATCTGCCCCTCCAGAAACTACAATGTTCAGTTCGACTGAAATATCTAAACAAGATATTTGCGATGTATGTCCATTAAACATGCAAACCGCAGATAACTTTCGATGATGGGTATTATAATTCTGCTTTGTTAACTGCCAGATACGGACAGTCAGGTCTTCCGATCCCGTAACAATAAACTCTCCATTTTTACAAATCGAAAGTGCAGTAATTTTTTTGTTGTGCAAGTGCTCATGATAAGAAATTTCACGTTCATTTTCCAATCTTGCAGGGAGCGAAGGAAAAACGATTTCGTAAAAGATTTTGTGAAAAAGGATAGTATCTTACCTTGGAGTTACGTATGAATGAAAGGTTTGGAATGCTAAACCATTCACGACTAGATGGAACTTAACAATCTTCCGAAAGTTTGGTGGAAGAAAGACACTTCCAAAAGAACAAGCAAGAATCTTATCTCTAGAAATTAGCTTTATATCCGCGACAGCTAAATTGGTGGAGCTTCCCTTTCTCCCATTCCCGTAAACAAAAGTCGCCTAATGTACGGGTTAATAAAGAAAAAATTAGACTATAAATTACCTGGCCAAAGTTAACACATTTCAAGATGACAAACTTTGAGGCTCCCACAACTGTGAGTGGAGGACTAAGATGACTGTGCCAAGCTAGCGCAGTAGGTTCAACCAAAATGGTATCATTCAATTTCTTTACGACCTCTGGAACAATCTTCCTCGGATGGGGTTTGGGAAATAATTTTGTTGGGGTTTGACCAAAGTTATTAATTTGAGCAAGAGTTGCATTTTGAAGAATTGGGTCATCAATAGCATCCAAATCAACCTCACCTTCATAAGTAATGTGAATAAAAACATTCATGGCATCAATAGCAGCCTTTCCACGTTGTTTAAAGCCAAAGATGAGATCAATCCAGTTATGTAAGTTTTCGGAAACATATTTCGATTCAAGGGCTTGACGGTGAATTTCGATGAAATGATTTGGATCATTTAAAGCCCAAGGTGGAAGCTTTACATTGTCGACTCGTCGCTCAGATTGAGTAACGCCCAAGTCAAACTGGTTGATATTGACCAAAAAGTCAGGTAAATAGTAAAACTCAGGTATTAATTCTCGCACATCTTGAAGGTTTTCCGAAGAGGCAGATATCCAACTACTTTCGACATTACAGAATAACCGATCAGCTTTGTCAAAAGAACCGCCTTGTAAAGCGAGTGACATGTTAGCATAAGGTTGAAGACGAACCAGATAATGCAAAACATACCCAGCACAGGAGTAGTGAGTACCGTAGAAAAAAGGTGGCGAGCTACCTTCTACACCTTCTCGATAGAACTCATCCATCGTTTGATATCTCTCTAAGTACTGTTGTGACCTTTTAAATCCTAATGCACCCATTGGCTTCGATAAATCACGATATATTGTCGGGTCATCTAAGTCTAATTCCTCACTCTTATAATCAGACAATATCCAGGGAAAAATAGGATATTGAGTCAAATCAAGGAATGAACGTCCAGCTGCTGAGTTGATGTACATAAGATATTCGAAGTTAGTAATTTCACCGTGCTGCCACAATTGAGTGACAGTACTCAGAAATATTGATACCAACCGATAATACATATTCGTAGCGCCGCGTAAGAGCTGCAAATTTTTTAGTCCAATCATTTTATTGAAGATTGAAGTTGGGAGATCTTTTTCAAGGAGGACAGTTAAAATTTCATCACAGTCCTGAATTATTGTAACAGAAACAGTTAGAGCAAAGAGAAAGAGTTCCTTACCTCAACAGACTCGCAAGAAAATAAAACCGATGAGCCACGAACGTCAGACACCTCCAGCGCGCTATACTTCAGCTGAAATCTTCTTTTGAAAAAAGAATAAATCTAGTTGTAGAGACTTCAAGTAGGAGTAAAAGAAACAAATATTTCACTTACTTCTTCAATAGAAATACGGATATAAGGAGAGTCTGTCATCATGAGTTCGGACCAAATACTTCGAGGAAGAAAAGTGTCTTCGATAACCTTTCCATCTTTTTTTGGAAAATCATCCTTTCTTCTCTCTGGCGGATTACTTCCGAGTTGCGGGATCCAATCGAATTGTGAATCGGAAAATTTGTTATTCTTCTCCTGGACAACAAAACCGAGAAGTAAATGAAGAAAGTTATCGGAAAGTACGAATATTCCACGTTGAGTTTCGAGTCCACTAATTCTAATGTATGGATGATTAATTTGGAAAGAGGGAAGGGAATTTAGCGTACCTTTCTACGTTAAACACACGACAATTTTTCAACTCACTTACACTTATTATCCCTTTAATAATTTCTTTCACAACTGAAGAGCGTGAAACTGTTAATGAAGTTATTCTTGGACTTTTGGCACTTTTTTGAGAAGATGATAAGGGATTAAACCCATTAAATAGTGGCAATTCTTCTTCGTCCTCAATTTTGTCTTCTTGGAAATCGAAATCTCTCTCCGATTCCTCACCAGTTCCTTCAATAACATCTTCATATTCTTCGAATTCATCTTGTTCAGATTTCAGCTGTGTGCTTAATGCATACAAAGGTACTGGCTCTTTTGGGATTGAGTTATCACTTTCAAAGACGAAAGAATTGGGATCACCGACAATTAAATCTTCGAAATTAGATTCATCAAAGTTACTATCATTTTGCCGAGTCGACATGCGACGAAATAGACCACGTTTTTGCATGGTTTGAAGAATATCATCAATACTTTGATTATCGCGATCCTTGAAAGATACTGTTGATCGTGCTGGTACAAAACCGAAAAGAACGGGAGAAAGATATGTGAGGTCTTGCTGTAACTTCTTCCTACATTTTTCGGGGCCTTCACAGTAATCGACCTTCCAAACAATACGAGCGTGGTAATCTCTTGCAATTTGCTGTGATTTTGATTTTTCACTCGACGTGTCACCTCTTTGATAAATTCGACCATAACCCCAGAGAGGGGAACTCTTTAAATTATTCCAAGCTTTTTTCCACAAGATAGCTCCAGAAGTTAGCTCTTTTAATCCTTCATTTCTCCAAGTAAGATAGACTTTGTTAATTTTCTGACCGTTATTTTGTGCAACTTGCTGTCTTCTCAAAGAGGCTTTTACACTTTCAGCGTTCTCAAAGCAGAAAAGATCTCTCGCGCGAGGTTTGTGCTTTAATCGACGAGTCAATTCTTCATATTCAGAATTCATATTTGGTAGAATCGATTGAAGCACTCCATCTATTGCTCGAAATACCGCGTCGCATTTGTTACTGTTATCTGAAATCCAAAAAGAGAAATCTGCAAATCGATTATCTTCTGATTCATTGTCATCAGTTCCGCCTCTTAAAAACAGTTGATACTTTCCCTCGCTATTGGGGACTAATTTCAATAAACCTTCTCTGTAAATATCAACGCCAAGGCCACTATCATCCTCGATACCCCGACAAACACGAGAGACAAAGTGCGACGAGTTTCCGAGGAGCTGTTCCATGTAATATCCTCGCCGTTGGGATAAAAATGCTAGAATTCGCGTTGCCTCAATGCGGACTTGAGCTTCTTCATCCAATACTAGATAGTAAGAAGTACAAGCGAGGAATGCACAAAAGACACCGCTGCAACGACCTCGATCCAATCGGATATTGGAGATTAACCCAACAGTCGATTTTCGCTGAAGAGAACTTGTCGTAAGACCTTGAAGTGCTTCGAGCATGGGTGTTGCCGTTAGAGCCATTTCATCAATGCCTGATTTTGGCGGAAATCTGGAGCTGTAAATCAAAACCTCGAGGACATCTTCAATGAACGGATGGAAAAAATAATCAATTTTGGTTCGGATGTAGACCAGTAGCTGTAATCTTGAAAGGTTATCACATTTGAACGGTGAATTCTGCAACATAAAAATCAATACAATACCAAAGAATCTCGCGTTTGCAACAAGGTCTTTCAAAATAAACTGAAGATTTTCTGTGAGTTCTTGAGGTTCGTACATGGACGAAATTGTCTCTACCAATGATACACAAACTTTCATCAGCTCAAAGGTTACAGAATCATAGAAATACAACCCTCGGACGAGCGGAATGAGATAAATTATATTGCGGACAATTGATGCTATGATGGAATTTTCCAATCCTTGTGATTCTTTGGCCACTTCAGAAAATATTTGAATAATAATTGTTTGATAGGAGCATTCATACGAATACGAGGTCAAGGCGGATGATGAAAGAAATAAATGGTAGAGGATGCGGGAATTATCTTCCTCTCGAATCGCGTAGCGAAGAAAGTAGTTTATCATTCTCTGCAAAGCTACACATGTCGAGGTATTAGAAAAGATAATCTTTTCTTGTTTTAATCTCTCATCAACCACACTACGACTACCGGAAATAGCTGATTGGGAATCTAAGTTACCAGATTGATCAAAGAGTCCGAAAGAAGGCTTTCCTAAAGAAATATAGTCTTCTTCAATTGCTTTCGTCAAATCCACAGAATCCTTTTTTACTCCATACACTAAACTGCCATAGTCGCTAAAGGCATTCGAACAAGACAATAAGCAATTGATATGAATTTCAATGGCGAGCTTATGCTGCATCAGGCGCTTAAAGGGGGCAGAAAAGTGAACCGCACTATCTAACATTCCAACAAGCAGCTCTTCCGCTCTCTGGAGCCAATTATAATTTGCCTCTCGACGAATTACCTTGATGAGACATTCGTAGAAGATGCTTAACAGCGGAAGAGAGTACTGTGTCAGCCAACTTTCTGACATATAAGTAAAGTCGACCAATTCTTCCAGCTCGACTAGTTGAGTAAATTTCTGGACCGATTTTAGTTGGGATGGATAAAGAAGTAGTTGATTTGGCAATCGGAAAATAATTGAACAAAGGGGAAGTAAAACAGGGACAGTTTGAATACGTGAACAAAGAATACTTTGCAAGACGTGAACACCTCGTGCATCAATAAATTCACGCGCGAACAAATTGTCTTTCTCGAGGAAATAAGCTAACAAACGCAATATTTGAGATCTTGTTGCAATTTCTTCAGTCCTTTCAAGAACGGAGAGGAACCAATCAGCCGAACATTTTTCTCGGTATAAATCCAAACTTTCAGCGTTTAATTTGAAATTATTTGAAGCGTTGTTACCAGTCGTAGTACTTAAGCGACGTGTTCCCATTTCGTCCGAGTTTTCGTCATAAAGTGTAAGCAATAATCGCAAAAGATTAATTCTGTAGAACTCAAATGGCGTGAGGTAGTTAACCCAGTTTTCAGATTCGAGAGCATGCTGTTGTTGAGCGTTTTTCTTCGCTTCAAATAGTAACTCTTCCTCATAGGTGCAATAAGGATGCAAATCAACTAATTCCTTTATTTGTTCGAGACTGCACGGATTTTTGTCAGTAGATTTCGATCTTTCAATTCTATTTCCCTCTTCATCATAATTTAAAGTGTATTGAACTGTATTTACTACGAGCTCGAGATCCTTGCTTCTCAATTCACTTGTCATCAGAGCACAAACTACGATGTGTGCATCTACTAGGTAATCTTCTGGTTCATCTCTGCGATCTGCCATTTCAAGTGATGTGCGAGGGCGATAAGGCCAATAATTTTCTGTCATATTATTCTGCGCACTATTGATAACCAGCTGAAGGCAACCTAACACAATCCATCGCACAAATCCTAGACATGAAAGTCGAATAATATTGACATTTTTGTATTTATTATCAGTCACCAACAGCCTCATTTGTTTCAGCAGGGCCGCAAAGAGGTCAAAATTGGAACTGTCCCATACATGATGATTAAAGACAAGGTGCGAGAAAGCAACCGTATCGATAAGTAAATGACTCCGCGATTCGATTGAAGTTTCAACTCCAAACTGAGTAAGAGAGTTGACACTCTCTGAAAGGCGGAAGCATTTCAGTGTCATAAAATGCAGGATGAACCCAAGCATTCTATACCCAGATACCTGCATTCTCCTAATATTTTGAATATTTTCTTTTGAGATTTGATTCAAGAGTTTAAGTAAGGTATTAAGTGCGTTTTCATCATCAGAGAGAAGAAGTAAAGGCATCAAGGTATCAATTCCGCCAATACTAAACACTCTGTCGCTCAAGGAGAGCTGGTGAGTGATGAAACCTGGGCTATTGAGGATTCCAATAAGATTTCCTGAATCCAAATCCATAACATTGAACAAAGAAAATCTTCGAGGTCGGGAAATAGCATGCGTCTCTTTATGAAAAGTGCTAAAGGCTGAGGTGGGTAAAAGGCGAGCTTCAGTGTTTCTGTCTTCAATAAGAGAAATGGAAAAAGAATCTTCCGTAGATACAGAGGGGGAAATTACAGCAACGGTATCCGGTAATTCTGGTAGATCCAAAGTATGAACACAATGCTCATGCTGTTCGTGTTTTGGAGCAACAATTGACTCTATTCCTTTTAATCCCAATTGCTGAACATACATCAAAGAATTTTCACTAATTAAACCACCTATTCGTAAAGAATATGTACTCAATGCAGTGATTTGTTCACCAAAATCATGTTCATAATGTTTATGTAAACCAAGATAATTTGGTCCTTTCAAAAATAAAGATGCAATCTGTTTTTGGGCAAGAATCTCATTAAAAATCGACAAGGTTGCGAAGTGAACCTTTCCGAGAATTTTCAGGGAAGAGGAATTACTCACGGCTTGTTTCGAGAACCCTAATCGGATTTCTCCGTGTTGAGAGGAAGTTAGGCAATCAAAGTCGAGAGCGCTTTTAGTGCTTGAGCTACCAGAAGAATTCATCACAAAACAAGCCAGTCCGTTAATAAATAATGAGCTCGTGATTTGGTTTGATTGAGCAAACCTCCGTGTTCTTTTCATAGTTAAAATGACATTCGTCCAAGATGATAGATTTACTCGCAAATTTTGATGAGATCGAAATTTGATTATTTCTTCTTTGCCTGAATCGAGGTTAGAGAAACGAAGGTTCATTTCTTCAGGTTCCGAAGTAAGCTCTACACAAATGACAACTCGATCGACCACAGTTTCGAGTGAGAATAAGGGATACCCACGAAGAATATCTCCGAGAAGACAAGATTCATCCAGACAGAACCAACAAGATATGGTTATAGAAGCTGCAGGAAGTAAAACAGTGCTTTCGTTGAAGAAAAGGGCAAGAGAACCTAGAGAAACGTAGTCCTCATCCAATTTGATTATTGGTAGATCGAATGAAGGTTGCCTTCTGAAAATATTTCTGGAGCCAAGATTTCCTTCAAAATCAGGAAAATAATCTTGCAACTTTCTCTCAAATGATTTTTCTAGAAGTTTTTTCGATTGATTTGGGGAAGAAATTGTTGAAGAGGAGACAATGTGTTGTTTAATAAAGCTGCTCCAGTTGAGAGCATCAAGACGCGCTAAGCCGAGAGGGCGAAGTAAAAATCTTTGTACACAGATGGTCAACTGTTCCGACCGATGAACTCTGGAGATCAAGCATAATATTTCCTCTAATTTTCGTTCTAAAGCTAGATCTCCTTGTGCACTAACATAAAGAGCTTCAAAGAACTGCGCCAAAACATCACATTCACCCAATAATGCACATTTCGAGTCATCTTGAAAAAGATAGTCATACAGACACGAAATCAGTGATTTAATTCCTTGTTTGTCAAGATACAAAGGTACCACCAGCAGCAGCTCGCTAGTGTTTCTGTCAACTTTGCTTTTATCTTTGGTGAATAAAGTAGCAAACTCCAAAAGCAATGCCACTCCATGATTTGCATACAATGAGCTAAATATTCCCGTTTGGATAAGAGAGACAGCTATTTGTGAGACGAAAAAGTGATCTCCAACATTGTCACCACTGTAGAACAAAAAAAGACTACAAAACCGTAATAAAGACTCTAAACAATCCATGTATGGAAGAAGTTCTTGATCCCACTGGTTCGAAAAAATGTTTTTCATGTTGTTTAGAAAGCGCAGGATTGAGGTCTTCCCGATATTGGCTAAACTAGGTAAAGCTTTTCCTTCACCACAAATAAGGAGTTTCCACATACTATCTAAAATGCACCTCATTTTATCAATCTGTAAATTTTCTGACAAAAGTAAGGTAAATATGTCTTTTAAAGAAACTTCGGAGTAAGTGCCTTCAGTTTTCACTATTTCTTCAAACAGCAACAAAATATGTTTGACAAAGCCCGCCGATATGTTCGTCGACCTTGCAATTTCGATTAGAATCGAACTAACTCGACTCTTACGGACATCATCAATCACGCTCGGACTTTTTAGAATCAAGTCGGAGAGGAGAAATAAAACCTTTTCAAACACAACAGACTCTTCAGAACTGAGCTGAACTCCACTTCGTGTGTCGTAGCTCAGCTTTTCTAAGATACCAAGTATAGCGGTTTTCAATACTCCAGATCTTAAAAAAATGATGGAGTACTTTGGGTTTGAGCGAGTGACTGCCTCGATAGAGGAAAAACACAAATCAAGACAATGAGATGCAAGTACCCGACGACTCGTAGGATATCGTGGATTGGTCGTTGTCTCTAACAAAACGTAAAGCGAAGAGCTCATGGAAACAAAGATCATCGGAGAGTTGGATTCAACACATTGGCAAATATAGTTGAAAGTAGTAAGAATCGCAGATATTGATTCCTCCAAACAAAAGGCCGGTAAGCACAACATTAAAGTGGGTAAGACGTTGTATTTATCCTCCAAAATGGCACATGCGCTGGGTTCAGTGGAGTATAATGTCAAGATTGAATATGACAGCCCTTGAAATAGAAATTCCTTATCACGCACAATAACTTCACGATGTAAAATTGCTTTCCCTATCTCTATTAGAGCTTGAATGTTTTCATTTTTCTCAAGCCCGCGATCTATTTTCAATAAATCTACCAGAAATTCAGAGAATAGAGCTGTAACAGAATTAAATTGCACGATCTCTTCGTCTTTCTTCAACGCACTAACCATCAAAGATGAGATAAAGTTAAGATACCGAAGGTACCTTTCCGACGAGGAATTCTTAAGAATATGAAGAAAAAGTTTACTCCCTCCGAGTAGTTCGAAGTCCGTTAGTAAAGCGGAACTTACCAATAAACTGGTGCTTAGGACCTCAACAAGGCATTTTAGAGCCTCCAACCACATCTCTTCAATCTCCGCACTTGCACCTCTCAAAACCAACATATTATCTTCTTTTGTTGTAGTTACTCCCATATCAACCATTTCAGATAAGGCTCGTAATGCATAGTTTACATAATGACAATCGTGCAAGAACCAGACCTGTTGAGAGGTGAAACCGTTGCGACATATTGATGAGACGATCTTTGATGAATGATTCTGAAGATGCTTTCCGCGCGTAGGAAGAGGGTTTAGTGGAAATATTAACAACTTTACCAACGAAGGACGTAATTGTTCGATAATAACTGGTGAACAACACAATTTTTCCAAAATTCTGCTGACATTACTTGAAGCAGCTAATGTCACACCACAGCTGTCTGTTTCAGTCACGCTTTTGGATTGAATTAGCTCTAGCATTCGAAGCAACCTCAATGCCTGATAAAGACCGGTCGCTAAATTTGATTGGAAGCAAGCCTCTACAAAGTTTGAGCTATCAACAAACAATAGAAGTGTTGACATGTGGCTATTGCGGCTATCTAATACATCCAATAACGATTGATATTCGGAAAGATCCTCAGAACTAAAATTTGCGATTTTTGATAAAATATTTTGAATCGAATCAGCCAATGTTGTTGCTGCAAGATTTATTGTATTATTGGAATTATCAATTTTCAAACTCGAAAAGGATTTCGTTCCCCCGCGCAATAGAGAATTTTTGTTAGGGCTTGAGGCGCTTGAGTTCGAGTCATCCTCTTCCTTTTTATAGAAGGTCGAAAGCAACTTCCTCATAATTCGTGAAATCTTTTCGATTGCTTCTCAAATTGACGACTCTTCCTCGGGCCGATAACGGCCGAGAGTGGCCGGGAATGGCCGAAGAATTTTGCTGATGTGATGCATGTCATGTTGAACAAAAACGATTCATATCCAAAAACTTCGAAATTGGTATTTTATTTCCCTGCCATAACGAAAGAATGCTCTTTAGAATAGCTTTATTTTTCCTCTTATTGGTAAGTCTTGTTCTTTCATGTGCGTTTCGTAGCATTTTATTGTTCTTTGCATGAAGTGCTTCTCCGCTGCTTTCGTTCCCTCCGCGAAAGTGGTTCGCCAAACTCGCCTTGAGATGAACCTCGGAACCAGAGTAAGTTGTTGTTTTTCGGTCTACTTGAAAAATCATATTTGATTTGAGAAGGTTGCGACAGTTGCAATCATTGGTACCGCCTTGGCAGGACCTTCCACGACCTTCGCTGCGGATGTTGAAGCTGGCTCTCTCGTGTTTGCGGGGAACTGTGCCGCTTGTCATGCTGGAGGAAATAACGTTATCCAGAACGAGAAGACTTTGAGAAAGGAAGCTCTCGAACAGTATCTAGATGGGGGTTTATCTGAAAAGTCGATTGTCAACCAAGTTACTAACGGGAAAAACGCGATGCCTGCCTTCGGCGGAAGGCTAGATGATGATCAGATTGCAAATGTTGCAGCATATGTTTATGACCAAGCAACAAATAACAAATGGGATTAGTTGAGTGAAGTTAAATCAAGTAATTAGTAGCTATCGGTTACCCTTTTGACGCAACTTCTCCTCCTACCAGTAAAGGGCTGTTAAGTTAACTCATGACGGTCTAACAAGACTAACCTTTTTCTTACTCAATTTTTTCACTCTCTTGTTTGAATCAGCGGGAGCGTTAGCATTGAGATACAATACGTATAAGGTTGCAGATCCAAACAAGAAAACAACAAAACCGAGGATTGCGAGAAGAACATGTGAATTGGAGCCGTTCGGCACATTGTGTTGGGTAATATCATCATTTAATCCTCCTTCACTTGCTGAAGAAGTTTGATCGGATTCAAAAGGTGGAACAGGATCCGGAATAACCTTCAGCTCAACTAAGCCAGATTGAACCTCAGATCTGCATGCAGGTGAGATTTCCCCTCTGCTGCTCAGAGCAGTTTCCATTTCGGACTTGCATGTAGGGGAGAGAATATTCCATAAAGCCTCAATAATTTCTTGGTTCATAGATACTTGCTGGCTCCCTGACTCTTGGGCAACAGCTTTAGCTGTCATCACAACGAGGAAAGCACTTAAAAGGAGGTCGAAGAACAGCTTGAGATGCATTTTATCTTTTTTTGTTCTTGAAAAATAGCCTTTATTAAAAGTCCTAATTTCTATTTTTGTGAAGTATAAAGAACGGCTTTTGGTAAAGGGGGATTCTGGGTAAAATAAGTTGAAACCGTTTTTCGTTTTCAATTTGAATTCTTGAAACAGGCAAGATGAGCGATGACAATGGCGCGGCCAAGGTGAGCAATTTCAATTTATTTGTGAACGTTATTCATTGCCTATTAGAAATCTATTTGTTTTAATGCGAGTAAGAAGGAAACACATCATCCAAACGCGGGTTTTAAGAAATGGTTTCGCCGATTGCGCTCTGTAGCAAAAGTTCAAACGTAAGCTTTGAAATCATGTCACCACCAAAATCATTTGTGGTCTTAATTGTAGCAACAAAGAGGAAATTTCTACTGACAGCTTTGGAGATGCAGATGTTATCATTTTTGGTGGTCCAAGAGAACCATTTACCGTGGGAGAGTTTAAAGAAATCAAGAATTTGCTGTCTTCAGGCGGTAGGGTTCTGATTATGGTGGGAGAAGGTGGGGAAAAGAGTAATATAAATTATTTATTGGAAGAGTAAGTTCCACATTTTTCTCCAAGAAAAAGATTTCAAACCTCCCTAGATACGGAATGTCAGTTAACAATGATAGCGTTACTCGAAGTGCTTTCTATAAATATCTCCACCCTAAAGAAGTTTTCATTGGCGATGGCGTTTTAGTTCCTGATCTTATTCGAAAGAAGGTGAATTGAACCTTGACTAATTGCTTTCTTAAACTCCTGTTTAGAATGCGATTCAGCTTGGAGGCGGAAAGAAAAACTTCAACACGAATGTCTCAGCTATAAAATCATCAAAGCCGCAGGATGATTCTAAATCTTTGAAGGATCAGAAATTTTGCTTTGTTTATCCATATGGTGCTTCGCTGAATGTTCAGAGACCTTCAATTCCATTACTATCATCGGGGCCTATATCTTATCCTATGAATCGTCCCATTGCTGCAATGTGGGAGGCTGAAACCGTAAATAATATTGGAGCGCGACGTGGGAGAATGGTTGTGATAGGATCTGTCGAAATCTTTAGTGATGATTGGATTGATAAGGACGAAAATAGTAAACTTTGTGATATTTTGGTGTCGTGGTTATTAGGCGAAGCAGATTTGGATATGACATCAGACAGAAATGACGCTGATATCTCTGACTATCGGCCTGTGCCCAATATTGAAGGCTTATCTCTTCTTCTGAAACCCTGCCTTCAAGGAATGGATGAACTTCCACGAGATTTTACAAAATTATTTGATATGAACATGTTCAAGTTTGATATGGATTTGGTCCCTCAGTCGATCCAATTATATGAGACGCTGGGAGTCCCGCATGAAACGTTGACTCTAATCCCTCCACAGTTCGAATGCCCCTTACCAAAACTCGGAATAGCTACTTTCCCTCCTGCTATGCGGGAGCCTTTACCTCCCGCTCTCGACCAATTCGATCTTGACGAGCACTTCGCGAAAGAAGGTCTTCGGTTAGCACAACTTACGAATAAATGTACAAGTGGGGATGAAGATTTGGAATATTACATAGCAGAATCTGGAGAGATTTTAGGGGTTGTGCAAAGTTTACCTTACGGAGAAAGGAGTGCCAAACATATTTTGTTTCATATTTTTAAGCAAATTGTCGATTTCAAGAAGCAAGATTTCGGCAAGACGGAGCTTATCTCAGCAACATATCCTGTCGATAACAATTATGATTATAGCTATGCACAAAACGCGTACGACTACCAAGATTTGTCTCATAATGAGTCGGACCAAACAAAATCCAATCATTATGCAATTACTCACATCGCACATGTTGATTTAGCGCCTATGAAGCTCGATCCCAAGAAGTCTAATCTCATGGTAAGTTACTATTTTCACGATTCAAACATTCCATTAATTTATGTGTGTTGTTTGTCTTTCAGGCTTTGGATCCAAGCTTACAAATAGGTGGACCTGCGCTTGGCAGTCTGGGTCGAAAATAATTAACTTAATTTAATGTGTGTATTTGTCCGTAAAATTTACAAAAACAAAATACACCAACCCACGCAATTCGGGAGTTAAGAATAAAAAACTAACTTTGTTGAGGATTCCGTATTGCCTTTTTACCCATATATGACCAGCGGTACGAACGGCACATTGAGGAGGAAATATATGAAAAATCAGTACATCTTTTCCACCTTTTTCAAAGAATCCAAGCGAATTGGTTTATCTTGGAGGACAAAGTTTAAAGTTTCTGACCCTTTCAACTAAATGAATTATATCTGGGAATTCTTACGCTTTCGACTCTAACATAGCAAATAGCTACATTGACTGTTGCCTTTGGACTGTATTCTTTGATTTATCTGGAATCTTCACTGTGGATGTTATTTTGTTCTTTTAGGCGTCTCTCTCTTGTATCGGACAAAATGAAAATGGGGGAGGAAATTTCACATTTCGCTTACGTGACCCTGATTACAAACGATGAGTTCTTACCTGGAGTCCAAGCTTTGGTCAAGGTACATTAAACATTTTTCTGATTTGAAGTGAAATCCTCTTCCAGTCACTTCAGAAAACATGCACAAGATTTCCAATTTGTGTCTTGATGAGCAACTCTATCAGCAAAACAACAGTCAAATCTCTTCAGTCGTTGGGGGTGAAATCTCATGTGGTTGAGGATATTTCAGCGCCGATTAATGAATACAGTAAAGATTCTTCTTGGACATGCTCTCAATACACGAAATTGCATATTTGGTAGGACTTTCGTGAATCTTTATTTCAATCTTATGTTTACGCGATAGGAGTTTGATTCACTACGAGCAAGTCATGTATATTGATGCTGATTGTATTGTTTTAGAGAACATAGATGAGGAAAGCACTCCGCATTTTGTCGCTTTTGTGCTTACGATCATTGCAGATTTTTGATACAACAGTAGATTTCGCTGCTGCTCCTGACATTTTTCCCCCTGATAGATTTAATGCCGGTTTGTACAGATTCCTTCGTTAATCTGACCTGAGTTGTGATACAGGTGTTCTTTTAATCAAACCAAGCCTCGAGTTATTCAATCAATTGAAAGATGCAACTTCTCGTTTGCTCAGTTATGACGGTGGAGATACAGGCAATTTCTGTACTTATCTTTGTAGAACCATCTTTTACTTGAGTATATTTGAACCATTTTGCTGTAGGCTTTTTAAATGCGTTCTTCCCTGACTGGTTTTCCAGAGGCTCCAAGCATCGGCTTCCCTTTCAATTCAATGCACAGCGAACCATGTATTATTTCACGATGAAGAACCCTGGTTATTGGTCTTCCATTCAGCCTATAAAAGTAATGATCAACTCTATTCGATTAAAGTCAGGTTGATCTTTAGTTCTAGATTTTGCACTTTTGTTCTTCGCCAAAGCCATGGCAACCAAAGGCGTTAGCGAAAGGATTGGGTAAGATGATCAGTAATTAAATGTTATTTCAATTTTTCATTTCAATAAATAATTTGATAGGTGAGCTTGAAACACTTTGGTGGAAAATGTATACAGAGAAAAATTAGGAAAAGAAATTTGTAGGAGCGGAGGCTATTTCTCGGCGACTGTGTTCATTTTACCACGCTTTCTTGCTGGAACTATTTCTAATTCTTCATCTTCTCCATATTCGTCCTCTATTTCATTTGCGAACTTATACTTCGAGGAGGGCTTCTTACTGATTGTAGACTTTTTATTTTGGATGGCCGTGGAAACCACTTGGTTGATTTCATTTTCAATATTCTCTTTCGTAGTTGTTGAGGAAGAAAACTGTTGGGATTTCGCTCTTGCTCCTGATACAGTGCGGGATACTGTCGAAACTCCATCAATAAATTTTGTTCGAAATATGACATTTGCATTGTTAAACATTCCTTCTTTTAACGACACTACGATGAATTGGGAGCTCGAAAAATGGGTTCGTATCATCAATCCAATGTTTTGAGTATGCGATAAATCCAATGCAGCGTCCACTTCATCCAAAATGTACATTGGGGCAGGTTTAAATAAGAGCAATGCCAGAATCAGGGACAGAGCTAATAAAGATCTCTGACCACCAGACAGTTCAGTTAAACTTTCTTTCCACACTCCATTAAAGGCCACCTTAACTTCGAGGCCTTCCATCAAAGACCGATCAGAAGTGGGTTCCAATTTAGCGGACGTTCCAGGGAGCAACATTGAAAAGATTGAACCGAAATCCCTATTCACTTGGTCGTATGTTTTCTGAAGCGATTGGATTTTCTTCAAATCTAATTCTTCAATTACTGATTCAATTTTCGCCTTGTCTTTCAGAATGACCTAGAGAATGTAAGCGCTGTGAAAACTAATTAAAGGTGGATTCGGTCACCTCTCGTTTGCGAGTTAGCTCATTGTATTCGTTCTCCGCGGTCTCAATCATTCCCATAACCTTCTTATTCACCTTCTTGGATAATCTTTCCTAAGAGCGTAGAGACCAAGAAATGAAAAATTAAAGAAGCAATCGCATAAGACTTACTTGTTCTTCTTTCAATTCCTCTAACTTCTGCCGAAGTTGTTTCATGTCACGGAATTGAAAGTCGAAATCAGTATTTTGTTGACCAAAAAATTGTTTTTCTTTATTAATCCAATTGTGTTCCTTCAAATAAGATTGGATCAATCTCTGAGAATCTTTGATCTCCTTTTCCCATTGTTGGAGTTTATGGGTAATTTTTCTAATTTCCAATTGATAATTTTGGGTTAACTTCATTTTTTCTTCTTTCATCTTCTCCAATTGTTGAATTTCCTTTGAATACATCAACAATTCTTGATTTTTCTGCATTAGCATACTGGAAATTCGCTCATATTGTTCTCGCACATCCGTGAGCTATCACAAAAGTATAAATAATAAACCAAATTATTGCAGAACGCTATCATACCTTCTCATCAATATCATGTTTATCTTGCATAATGCGACTAATATTAGCATCAGACAATCTCTTTTGATCCTGTAACAATTGCATCTCTGCTTCCAAGGATTTTATCTCTGTGAGCAACGCCTCATGCTTCGATTTGATTGAGATTAGCAGGTTTTTAACAGAATTGCATTCAGTTTGGAGGGTTTTCATTTGCTTCTCAAACTCTTTCAACTTTTGTTCTTTATTGCTCTTCGCAGACTTTTCCATTTTTACCAACTTATCGAGCTCAGCTTTCGTCTTTTTAATAAGCTCATGGAGCTGTTTCCTTTCCTAAGTCCAATCAAATGAAAGTGATAAATATTAAGGAATATACGACTTGCCTCAGTAATTGCCTTAATCTCAGCCTCCATTTCACCCCTTTGTGCAATTATTTGTGCAACATCAGTTTCCGAAAGTTTATCTTCATTCATTTTCAATGTGTGATTTAGAACTTCGATCTCGGATATCAAAGATTGACTTTGTTGGTTGGCCCGTTCAAACTTCATCAAATTGTCTTTGTGGCTCCGAAGGTCGCGCTGTAACTTTTCAATTTTGTCACTCACTTCACGGAACTCGGCTATTTTTACAAGCAAAGAACCTAAGGTTTGACTTGAACCACCGGTCAAAGTACCAGCAGGATCATAACAATCTCCTTCTATTGTCACAGCTTTTACTTTAATCTCTGGGTGAAATGCTACGGTTTTAGCAATATCTGCCGAAGAGCACAGGAGCGCATTCCCGAAGGAATACTCAATCGCCTTTTGGACGTCAGAAGCGAAGCTAATTAACTCAAAAGGAGAAAAAGCATCTCCTTTCATACTTGCTGCAATTTCTTTCGCTTTCTGAATTTTTTCAGTTGAAATTCTCGATGAAGATAATTTGTTCAAAGGAAGTATGGTTACTCGTTTCTTCAGATTTCCCCTTTCCAATAAAAGCTTTCCTGTTTGTTCATTATCCACAACAACCTCTCTCAGCTTCGCACCCGCTATTACTTCTAAACCAATAGCATAGCGTTGGTCTTTCATTCTAAATAAGTTCGCAATAAACCCCTTTACTCGCTGTTCTCGATTAAAACCTTTCTCAGGATTGGTATATTCGAAGTTTAAACGAGCTTGTAAGCTCGCTTGAAGAGACTCAAATCGACTTAAATTGGTTGATAGCTGATTATTCAACGACGTAGTGAGGCCGTTGAGCTCTTCCAAATGAATTTCGCCTAGAGCCATCTCCTTCAGCACTTTTTCCTTTTCTTTTATAGATAGTCTCAAATTCTCATTTTCCTGTATTATCTCATCGTAGCTAGAACTAGTTTTCATACTTGCATACTTTCGATTAAAATCTTCAAGTTTCTTTTGAGAGAACATTAGTTTTTGTTCATTTGTTTGTAATTTGCTCAAAGCCTCTCGTTCACATTTCTCCCAAGTTAAGAGCTGTTCACCATATGACAATAATTCGGTCGTGTTTTCATCTGTCTTCCCAGCGAAAATATTTTGATATTGTTCACATTTAGCTAAATACTCAGCTTCGATTTGCTGACTTTGCGAAACCTTTTCCTCAATTTCTTTCTCCAACGATTGGAACTGCAGACGTTTAGATTTTAACGATTTGTCGATAGTGGAAATATTTTTACTAATGCCTTTCCGATTTTCTTCCTCGTTGCATAATAAATCTTGCTGATTGGTGACTAAAGTGTTGATTTTAACCACATCCTTGCTGAGCTGAGATTCTTCTTTCTTTAATCGCTCCATTTCTAATGCCAATTCATGATCGCGGTGATTAACAATCTCCTCAATTTCGAAATTTGCAGCGGCCACTTCAGTGTTTTTTAATTCGATTTGAGTTTGAAATTCTTGAATTTCTCCGAGAAATTTCAATCGGTGTTGTTCAGAGTGAAGAAGTTTCTCCTCGTGCTGGTGGAAGTCAAACGCAACCGCGACTCTCATTAACCGATCATATTCCAACTGATTCTTTTGGAACTTGTGATAATCTAGACGTTCATTACGTAGATTTTCCAGGGTAGGGGTAATTTCATCATTAATACATTTTGTAATTTCATCAACTTTCGCCTGCTTCTTTTCCATTGTTTTAATTGAAACTTGCTTCTTAGTCTCAAACATTCTGGTACCAGCTGCTTCTTCAATCATCGATAAAATTTCCTCTGGCTTCATGTTCAACACTTTCGTGATCCGACCTTGCATAATCAAAAAGTGAGGATTGTTGACATTTAGCTGAACCGAGTGGAAGAAATTTTGCACTTGGCTTTGCTGGACAGTGTGACCGTTAATCATGTACTTATTCTTCCCACCGATAGCTACTTGTCTAGTCACGCTGATTTGTTTGTGTGACTCATAGCCAATCGGACTAGTTGAAACATCTGAATTGTTGAATATGATTGTGACAGTTGCTTTGGTAACTCCCGCTTGCCCCTGCTTATAAACGAGCTCTTGTAAATTACCAACGCGAACCTGTATAGCATATTACCAATTCAATTATCAGAATCCTCGGAACTCACCTGGCTTAAGTTAGTAATCCCTAACACAAAGCAAATAGAGTCAAGAATATTACTTTTTCCACTACCATTCAGTCCTGTAATAGCATTAAACTGGGGATCAAAGCCCGAAACTACAGTCTTCTGTGCATAGCTTTTAAATCCATCAATGATAATTTCTTGGATAAACATGATTGGTGTAATTGTTTGAATAAAATATTCAAATAATTCAAAAAAGAATAGCAACGGTCGATTATCGCAAATACCTTGTTGTCCAAAATTTGAACTATTTCCTAACTCTTCTGATCAAAAGAATTTCTAAAAGAAATGAAATTAAAAGTAAAATCAAAAGACATAAAAGTAAAAAGAAATAAAATAAAGAGAAGTTAAACTAGAAGAAATTAAATAAACAGAGAAAAGAAAAAGAAAAAGCCAAAAACATTTCTTTGTTTTTACATTATCAGCTGAAGATAAACGAAATTTCAAAATGCAAAAATGAAAAAACTGCAGGTAGTTGTTCAGAAACTCTAACAAAAAGAGAATCATCGAGTAGACAGCGTTCGCGAGCAGCATGTTTGTGTGCAGTAACCCAAAAGCTGTCGTACTAAGTCACCTTCAATCGTTGAGGTGATGCACCAACCAGAAAGATTCATTTGAGAAATTAATCATATTTTCAACCTTGAAGGACCGAGGATTCCGTTTTATTACTTTTATTCCAATGGAGATCGCTACAAAATCAAATGTATTCCTGTTACTCTAAAAGAACAAATTATTCACTCGAAAGCTGGCTCCAAGAATAAATAAAATAGCAAATGGATCCCCCAATCAAAACCGCTGCCAAGATGGGAAGTAACAGAATCAGTGGGCTGGAAGAGAATTTATCAAGCGTATCTGTAAAAGAAATAATTGAATAACTTCAACAATAACGTCAACAAAAGGCACTGACCTATCAAAGCATTTCCACTACTTACTCCCGAAGAGACAGCTCCTTGCAATTCGTTTAGTGCCTTCACAGTTTCCGGGTCTATTCCAAGCGTTGCCGACATAGAATCCCGCAACGGCAAACTTCGCGGAGCGCCTAACTGACCAGAACGAATAAATTTTTGAGATTCATGAGAAGAACGGATGAGCTGAAAAGCATTCAAGACATAAGACCATGTGAGGATGAAAAAGAGTAAATTATAAAAGGCCATCATTTGGATATAAATTCAACAGCGCTTTCTTTAAAAAAAAGAATCGGGAACTAGATTTATTTATTTTTTACGAAACCTTAGGTAAGTCATATAAAATCCGGCCAAAGAAAGACTAAACCTACGAATTTTTGAGTGAAATCAGAAGAAGCTGAGACGCAATTTACCATGTACAGCTATATGTGAGGTGAGTTATTGGCTGAACATAAACGTCTGCGACAGAAGATTGCGCTTTAGGAATCGGAAAGCTATTTATCAATAAACTTCCATCAAGTCCTGAGAAGAAGATTGAGAATAGAAAAATGGGTGTTCACGCTTTTGAATACCAATCATGTCTGCTATAACGACTGGGTGGTTGAAATCCGTAGAGTTTGTTGCCTCTATCAAACTTTTATCTTCCAACCAAAGCAGTTGTTTCGATTTCGCATCGTTTTTCGGAGAAAACCAAGATCCCTAAAACACTTGTTATTTGAGATCATATTAATTTCAGCGACAACCTTCTCAACTGAACTCAAAGCAGCTGTAATGAAAACATCTTCTTCTGGTCTTTTCCAGTCTTTTAAGCCTTTTCTAACCCACCCACGGTTCACAAATATCACATTTTCACTATAAAAGATGTTAAGAGTAAAACGGTTGAATACGGCTTTCCACCTATTCTTCAACTGAAAGGGTGTGATAATGTAATATCCCTAATTATTTTCATGAAAAATAACTAAAAAAGAATCAATCCGAAACCTGTGGATTACTCGCCATTCCCTGAGCAGCAGGGAAAACACCTGTGGGGGCTGAGCGGGGCCCCAACAATACCTCTATCAAAAGATTAACTATAATAAGATATATTCTTCTCAATTCAACCTCTTTCGTGAAGGAACTTTCCCTCCAATAGTATCCTTCGCCCAGGCAATACTTGTTCCAGCTCGGTTATACTTCTGAGAACAACTGGACTTTCGTGCATCCTCTGCTTCATTTCTTCAAGATAATTAACTTTCCATTCATATCTAAAAAGGAATTAGATGTTGGTAGTGCCCCATTTGTCTCGCTTGCCTTTGCAGTTGCCAGTAACCTAAACCGGCGGCAGTGATACAAATGGAGCCAAAGACAATGATTCCAGGAAGATTCGAGCCCTGTTGCTTGTGCTCTGTTCGATTTGTGAACAAATTTCGAGGTTTCCATGCCTTCTTGAAGAGCTTTACATTTCGAATGCTGCGATTAGTCAGCATTTTCTCCTTCTCCGCTCGAAAGAGAATTCTTTTAAATCTACGCTCCGTCACTGGTCCAAAAAAATAATTACAAAAATGTCGAAATCAACTCAATGGAGCGACTCAAAGGAATCCTATGACGATGAAGATACTGAGCAATTACGCGCAGATGGTAAAAGTGATGAGCAATATTCAAAACTCTCACATAAAGCCGCCGCATTTAGCGAAAGAGAAGTTTTGGAGAAGCTACAAAGCTTCTTTTACGAAGATGAAACGTTAGCAAACCATTTTGAAAGGTTCATTGATGATCATTCGCATATAGTAGATTTAAATAACGAAGAATATAAACTGGAGTACACTCAAGTATTTAATGAGTACAAATCCTTGTTTGAGGAGAAAATAGAAGATTTCATTCACAAACATTTGAATGTGTCGATTCAGGATGCTTACATGGCACTGAAGAAGAAAGTAGATTCTGAAGAGGATAGTGCAGAAGCTTTCTTTGCTCAGGTATTGATTGCTGTTACTGATTTTGACGTTTTCATGAGTATGATGAAAGATTCTGCGAGAAAACAATCGTCTCGTAAATAAGAATCAAAACGAAAAATTCGTTGTTTCATCTTACAGAGCCTATTATAGATTAATAACAAATACATTTTCACGTTCACTTATGTAAAGCAACTTTTAACGGAATTGATCGTATTCTTCACGACTTTCAAAAATTTTAGTCGGTAAAAATCCTTTCAACCGAGCTGCATGTTCCTCCAACAGTCTTCGTCGAGCTTCTTGAATAACTTGCTTTCGATATTCTTCACGTTCTATCGCGTCGTTGTGTGTTTTGAGTTCTTGAGCTCGTTCTTGTAAATACAAAGCCTTTCTTTCTTCTTTCTGTCTTTCAATGAGTGACATATGATGCAACTTTGATTGCCGACGATTTTCTTCTTCTTGACGCTCTCGTGCCTCATCTTCAGCAAACTTATGCCTCATCAAGGCGACCAACCTTGCCTCGTTTTCCGCCTCTTTTAGCCGTTGCTGCTGCTTAAATTTCATCATGTCGGAATTTGCCTGCATCATCTCTTCCTTCATTCTATGTTGTTTCATCTTTCTTTCATACGCATCCTGCGCGCGCTTGGCTTCTAACTCCTCCTCCCACAACATATCCCTGAGATTATTGAACTCCTCTTCTTCCTTGCGTTTTCTTTCAGTTTCTTCGACGATTTGTCGAAGAATGCGATCATCTTCGTCTCTCTTAGCCTGCTTTTTCGCTTCAATCCCCTCAGATCTAGCATCCATCGCTCTATTATAGGCAGCAATCCGATCCTCCTCCGCCTTCGCCTCGGCACGAGCTCGTTCCAATTCGCGCTGTCGTTGCTCTTCGAAGTTCTTTACCATCTTTGCCGTCTGTACTTGCTTTTGCTTTCTTAAAAGATACTCTTCTTCATCTTCACGCTGAATTTTATAAACTATTTCATTGACCATCTGTCTTTCTTTTTCCAACTGTTGCTTTGCTTCTTCGAGTCGCTTCTTTCTTTCGTCGATTTGCTTCAAGAGCACAGATCTTTGGTCTTCATACATTTGCCGCTTTTTATAATCTTTATTTGATTCTGATTGTATGTGGCGAATTCTTTCACGCTCCATTTCATCCTCAATAGCCTGGATCCTTTCCTGTTCTCTCATGGCCAGTTGAACTTTTTCTTCATACTGCTGAGCTCGTTCCTTGTTTAAATACGCAATTTTAAGCATTTTCTCAAGCTCTTTGAGCTCAGGGGCTTCTTCACAAATTTTCTGAATTTCTCTTTTTCGTCGCTCCTCAGCTGCTGCATCCTTCTCTAATTCCGAAGACAGCGCTTGATTCTGCATGGCTGTTAATTCCTTAATTTTCTTATCATAAGCTTGTCGCTTAAAATTTTCTTCTGCGATCATCTCATTCTTACTCTGAAGCTGCTGCGCCAAGCGACGCTGGGTTTCAATTTTGGTTTGAGCACTTGCGGCAGAAAGCAAATTTGCCGTTTCTGCTCCAAATCCCGCCAATTCACGACGCTGCTCCTCCAACTCTCGCTGTTGGCGAATATTCTTATCGATCATCTCCGAAGTAATCCGAATAGGGCGCTTAGACGACATGTTTGATACAGTTTACAAATACAAATCAATCAATTTGTTTAATTCGTTATTTGAAAAACCGTTTCGATTCTGCTAGAAATTTACGCCAAATTTATGCGCAAACTTTAATTTACGCCGGTTGAGTCGAAAGTATTTCTTTGAAATGACTAAAACGGTCTCTTTCAAGGTTGGTATGACATGTAGTGGATGCCAAGGTGCTGTCACCAGGGTCCTTGGGCGAGTTTCTGGTATTTTTTTTGCTTTGGTTATGATTTCTTTTGATGTTCCCTTTCAGGTGTGACGAACGTGAACGCCAATTTATCAACAAAGAGAGTCGATGTTGAGTGTGAAGATTCCGTTGAGGATGCTGTGTTGATTGACGCGTTAAAGAAATGGGCAGGAAATAGTGGTAAAAGTGTTGAAGTGTGGGTTTGATATTACGCGTGTGCAGACAGAACATCTTATTTTCACAAGCATCATGAATTATCATGTTGTATTGTAATCGCGGAACTCATGTCTTTCTTTTCCGTCTTCGAAGCGTAACTCAAACCGAAAGAAAAAATAAAGTAAAATCTTATTACGTTAGGCTTGACGCTCCTTTTCTACAAGGGCCGCTAATTTGCGCGCCTCATTCAATAGTAGTTCAAGCTGATAAACCACATATCGTTTATTTTCTATTCGATTAGGGAAAACATTGCAGGTCAAAGTGAGAACCCGATTTCCAATATTAATCCTTGTCTTCACCATCCTCCGCAAAACTTGCAATTCTACGCCATTTAAACCTAGTTCATCGATGGAGACCTAAAATCAAATTATTAGGGAAAATAACCGTAAATGATCTCTGACACACCTCCATTTTCACTTTGGCATCAGCGGGATTTATTTTAAGATGTGGATAAAAGACAGAACTACCTGGATGGAACGAGGACTTCATCGTGAACTTCAAGTTTTCCTCTTTTACCGTACGAATTGGAAGTTCTGGAACAGTAGTATTTGTTGCATTGGTGAAGTAGTCTGCATTAGGCCAAATTGATCGATATTGCTGGAAAATTGGTGGATTCTTCGATGAACCAAGAGAACCGCCAACTTCACTTGATAACTCACGACGAAGGAGCTTGATATTGATGTTTCCATTCCCCTCCTTAAAGCTTTGAGCTATTCGTACACTTTTCAGATAGCTTCGCATTTCTTTTTTCAACAAGCACTCAAGAATGTGTGAAGAAAGAGTGGAATCGGCATACCGGCGAGAAACAGTTGGAGTCGCGGCGTTTGCAAAGCGGTAATTTTTTGTAACAGTCGAAGAAGAATCTTAACATTATCTGATTTTGGAAATGTCAGATAACATAGACATTGAAAATTCAGTCTATGGCTCCAAAACTCCGCTGAGGATTGGCGACTACATCGTACTTCGGCTCTCCAAGCCGGAAGATGGGTGGTTATCATCTCCTGGACTCTTGGATGACAACTGTTTCGCTACGACCAATCCTGATCATTTCGAAAACTGCATTTGGGAAATACATGTGCAAAATCAATATAGCGCCGCGAAGGAATTTAAGGAAGCTTTGGTTGAAAGTATAAAGAATGCTGTTTTACAAGATGAAAACAGTGTCATCAAGAAAACCACAAAATCTATTCGAATGGAGAAAGATAACCTCAATCAACTAAAGCATGCCGCTTTAAATGAGCAAAGATTAAATGAAAAGCTGATGGGGTTGCGTAAAGGAAAACCTATTGCGTTCGGTGATCCTATCCAACTTCGACATGTGAAATCACAAAAGTTTCTAACTATTAGCGTGGATATCTTAGCTAGAGAAGAAAGAGAAAACCTGAAAGTTTACTTAGAGATAGGAGGCGATTCACTGAGTTGTCTTGGATTTATGCCACGTTATCGTTTTGATAAAGAAGGACATATTTTAACAAACCACTCGGAGGTTATGATTCGTGTTCATGAACGAGGAGGAGAATATCTACATGCTGCCAAGCCAAATGATATTAGTAACTTAAATGCGAAAGTATCTGAGGTCAATTGTTCTTTGGAAGCTTCGTTTTGGACTATAGTACTTTACCAACGTGTTGAAGATTTAAAAGGAAGCACTATTACTGCTGGCCAACTGATTACTTTGCAAGATCCTGATAGTCTTTGCTGTTTAACTGTTGAAAGAAAAGGATCTAAGGGAGAAAAACCTAAAATTACACTTTCTTCGCAATTCCAGCTTCGAGATCTTCGGCCAGGATCGACGACTGTTGGGACGCATTTGTTGTGGTTTCTGGAAAAGTCTGATGTGACTACTGGCGGTCCAATCTCTTTAGAAACAGATGAAGTGGCTTTAAGAGACCTAAATAGTGGATTATATATGCGACTCGATGAGTTTGGGCTAACTGCTGTGAAACATCGCAATGATGCTTCGCTTTTTGAATTTCGAACAGTGCAGTCTAAGTCTCTCGACTCAAATTTTCTGCAAGATGAAAGCACAGTGCATTTAGTTTCGAAAGATCTATGGGTGTCCTATACAAACGATGGAAGCACTTGTGAAGGAAGCACAAGTAAAAGTAGAGCTATAGGGTTGTTAATTAGTTCGGTATTATTTAAGCGGTTGGGAGTCCATTTACATGTTGGGGTTCAAGCCTGTTTCATCCTCAAAAGTCTGGTCAAAGTTGCACATGACTTCGAACATAGAAAAACAGACATACATGAAGTTACGAAATGCCTCCGCGTAAGCTATGGTGTTCTTGATAGCTTGACGACTTTCTTAGCTTTTAATGAAGAACAATCCAACGACGACTTGACTGACATCAACATTACGACTGATAAAGATTTACTATCCTTTCGGCAGCATATGCTGCGTGAACAGGGCTTGATTGATATTATTTTGGACCTGCTTATCCTTACAGAAAGAACTGTTTTCGAAAACATCCAAAATCCAGTTGTCGCTCGAGATACTCAAAGGTCCCTTAAAAGGCTTATAAAGAAGGATTCTATCGCAGATAAAGATGCTGATTTGGATAAACAACTTGAAAAGAGTTCTCACCTTTCAGGAGTTCATCGAAGACGAGGAAGCTTTCAATTACTTCCGGGTGCAATTTTCACTAAGGGAGGTGTAAACGCTCAGAATATTACAACCTCTGTTGGATCAGAGAAGAGTGTAAAAATTGATAAGAGAGGAAGTTTCACTTTACCAACTGGGGAAACTGCTCAGTCTCTTGCTCGAAGGATCTCTAATTCTCTGCCAATTCGCAATCCTGATTTGGTTATGAATGATGCTAGTGATGAAGAGGATGAAGATGATGATCTTTACGGTGTCGAAGCAGTAAAGGAACATAAGTCTGCAGGGCACCATCTCTCCCATCACTGCTTAAAAGTCTTGCTTAACGTTATTGTTAACAACCCAAAGAATCAGTTGTATGTAGCTGACCGTTTTCCTGTCCTTCTCGCACAGGTACAGGAACATAGAGTTGCTGTGCTGTGTGTTGAAGAATTATTAAAGGAAAATTTGAGTATTTTACAAACTAAAGTCCGCCAGCGAGAAATTGATATCTTTGTTGAACTTCTTGCTCAGTACGAAATGAGTGTTACTTTTCTTAGATTATTACAAAGCACATGTTCTTGCCCTATGGGTGTTGATGCGACGCAGCGAATGGTTACCCATGCTTTATTCGGCTTCCCAAATCTCACAGACGAAGCTAACGTACTTCGCTTAAAAGTGATGCCAAACACAAGTGGGGAAGAAATTAGGCGATCTATATCTATTCGATTCAACGCGAGGCCTCGAGGCCCAGATCGTTTGAAGGAAGAACTATCAACAAAGCAACGATTAGTCATTAAAATTCATCCTGATAGGAAAAAATTAACCCCTGTTGAATGGCATGGATTATCGTTGTATTGCCCCATCGACCCAGAAGATGTAATTATCGGCTATAGCGAGTTAAAAGGGGGAATTCCTGATATTTGGCTCTCGTGGGCAATGAGAGGGAAAGAAGATGAATTCTCCATGCAAGCTCTTTTCGGATACAAGGATCGCGTGCCCTTGGCTTTAGTCTGTTCTGCCCTAAGAAAAAACTCGGTGAATAAACTAAAGAACAGGAGTGTTGGGAACTCAATTTCCAAGGCTTTAAGAAGAAAAGCTCAAGTTTATCAAAAAAAGCAATCTAATGGCGGAAAAAATGTCATAGTTTCAACAGGAAATAATCGCTCGCAAGTTGCCGAGTATTTTAATACTCAACTATTCTTGGTTGCTGATCTTTGTCTTGATAGGAACTACGTTGCCATGATAATTCTCGAAAGCTTATATCCCTATGATCTTATGGTCGCAACGTTAAAAACCGCAGGAGTTTCGAGCAGCATCAAAGCCGCAGTTTGTCGCATCATTCGTTGTTTATATGTTGACCGCGAGCCTCAAGTAGAAGCTCGATTTCCACGATTGATTCGAACCTCTTTAGGCCAAAACCAGCAATTGGAAATATCTGATGACGCTCTTTCGAATAATAAAGATCAATATAAATTTGCGCTACTACAGCTATTTTTATCTGAATACATCTCCAATAGGTTAGATTTAAGGTTTTGTGATGAACTATCTGTCGAAATGTTGAAGCTTTTGCAAGCACTGGTGAGTTTTAGTTTCTATCGAACTGTTCCTCAGATTTTAGATGTGCTGAAACCATTAGTTCGAATTCTGGATGAAAAGCGAATGGATCCTAAGCAAGAGGAAGACAGTTTTGATAATGAAGCATTGAATTTAACAGGTTGGGAAATTATCACGTACTTTACAAGTCCTTCAGAGAGGAAAGTATTACCTGAAGACTCTCAAAATGAATCATCTTCAAATGAATCTTACAAGCAATGGCAGTGGTTAGAAAAATGGGCGTATTTATGGCAGGCATATTCAGAGAGTCTGTTGTGGTTAAGTTTCGTCATATTAGTTGTTTTCGCTTCTGTTGCTATAGCCATCGTGCAGTTGTTTAGTGATGCTGAATTCATCGAATTCTTCTTTGCAACCACCTTTTTCTTCTTTCTTGAAATCGTCGTGCGATATGTCGTCCATTGCATATTATCCGCCTCGTTTATTTCCTTCTTTTATACATTCTTCAACTCTCTCGATGTTCTTCTTGTATGTTTAGATGTGGAATTAGTGACGATCTCACTTATCTCGGATGTGCAGCCGGATAATGTGACTCGGTCGTTACGTGTACTTCGATTGCTTCGTTTATTGCGTTTAATTCGGGCTATTCGTTTAGTAAGGAAAATGACAACCACGAATTTACAGAAAACAACTTGGAGAATGCCTAAAAGATATTTAACCGTCAAGAAATATGAGGTAACTTAAAAACTGTTTTTACCAGTCGTTTTCATCCCCACTTCAACAGGCGAAAACGATGAACAGTATGTTGCATATTCTCTCTATGTTTTATGACCGAATTCAAGATCAAACTTTAGGTTTGGGTCCATGTTTCATGTTCATGCTTCTTTACTTACGATTTTCTGTTTATTAGACGTAGCAATTAAGGCATTTTCGTTTTGGTACCAAGAAGTTAAAGCTGATCGCTATTGTGACCCCTCCCTCACCTTTCAGAAGATGATGACCTTAGAGGAGAGAATTTCGACAGAACTATCGCTGAAGTTCGATCAGGTTTTATTAGATACTTTAATGTACTCAGACGTCGAATTGACTAAAGAAGCTATTCGATTGTTAATGGTCCATAAAAGTCAGCGGGATATTTTCTTTGAGATAGCAGAGAAAATACAAATTGTTTATTCTCCCCGCGTAGCAGGAATATGTCGAAATTTGTCAACTATGATAGCTGAGTTGCAGCGGCTGGGAGAGATGTTTGAAATTTGGTCGGATCTGGAAACTCCTTCTGACCTGGAGAAGGCTAATCGCGTGAAAGATGTTTTGGTGAATATCAAGAATTACGTTGGGAGAAAGAACGAAGATAAAACCCTTTGTATGCGCGGAGTTGTGCTCGTTGACGAAGAAGTGCAGAACATCTTGCGTAATTTAGATGTGATGAACGTTTTTATTACCTTACAGGAAGCACTATTTGACGGAGGAAGAGAGGAATTGAAACCAATGATTAGAGATATTTTGAAGCTATGCAATGACTTGATTTGTCTTTTCGTTAAGAATTCTGAAGCCAACCAAGCTGTTGCCTTTCAATATTTGGAATGGTTCGTGGAGCGTGTTAATAGCGGCATAAATTCGTCCAAGGTGTTACGAGCGATTTTGGAAGGGAATAAAGATTTGATTAAAAAGTGTCCTCGTTCGTATCTCACTGATTTTGCTCGCAAAATCATCTCTGATGGTAGAAAACCGGAATATCTTGATTTATTTGTTGGCATGACTGAAAATTCAGCACTCTTTGGTTCGCGAGTGCTCTCTATCGAGTCAGAGATTTGCGGATATCTTACTGCCCGAGAATGGAAAAAGTATATCTTGATATGGTGCAGTTCTAAAGATTCTGAAGAATACTTTGAAAGACGTCTGGAGATGGAACGCTGTAACTCTGGCATAAATGGAGTTACTTCACATGAGGATCTATCTCCGCTTTTACAGTATCATATTCGTATCTTAATTTTGCTAGCTAATTGCAATTTAGGTCCGCGATTACATGCCATCTATCCTATAGGTGATGTACTGGCAGCGATTCTTGATCGGAATACTATTTTCCCGGTCAAAAAAGAACTGTGTCGACTTTTAATTTGCATGCTTAGTATGTCAATTGATCGCGCTGAGCGATCAGAAAATTTCTGGGATTTGTTGGATGTGATTATCCACACGCTGGATTCTTTACCAAATGAGATTTCTACACTTAGTAAGGGTTCGAATGCGCTCCTTCGTATTCAAAGAGGTGAATGGACAGAGCTATGTGCTGGAATTGTTAGCGCTTTCTTTGAAAGATTCGAAGTTGACGCATACACCGCAGAATTGAAGATAGATCATCGATCAGGAAGAAGTGCTCTTGTCGATCCTCGTGTTACGATGCAGAAGCTCTACAAATCGATCCGCAACGTGGTCGATCATCATGCTGGAAAGTTAGGACATGCTTTGACAGAAGAATTGAATTTCGCGTCAGCGATGATCAATCGCCAATTAGATCAAGATTCCCAGCATGGTGATGATGGGGACGTGGATACTGTTGGCACAAAGTTACAGTTACTAAGAATGCAGCACCAGCGAAGTAGTGTTGTGTTTGCAGATGTTCAACAAACCCTCTACCGAAAGCAATTTTCTTCTTTTCTAGGTATGCTTAAGCAGCAGTCAAAAGACTCAAAAGAAGATGTTATCTTTTTCTTTAGATCGATTCCTCGCGTATCGGATCCAATTAACTCTGATGTTCGATTTGAACCTTTGGTGAAAAAGCTCACGACTCATTTTCGCTCTATGATCAATAAGTCTTCATTAAGTCGGGCGTTGGATTCAGAAAGCCTTGAGGCCTGCTCTTGGATTATAAAATCTTTCCGATATATGGTGGAAGCTGAGTTACATTTTACCTGTGATAACATTTATGAGGTTGATGACTACAATGGCATCATACCGGAATCTACAGAACTAAATAAACTTCGCAAAATTTTTAATGAAAATGGTGTAGTCAGTTTATGTATGGATCTAATTGCGGTTGGAATCGATCACACAATTTACATTGAAGCAATGAAATTGCTGATTGCGTTACTATTTCATGGAGGTGGTGTTTTATCGTTGCAGCAAACTATTTATCGATATCTTGTCGGTACTGATTCCTTTTTGTTTTTTGAATTATTAAAAGAATTAATTGAAAATCTTAAAGCTTGGACTATGAAGGAGAACGATGCCATACATGATCGTTTTCCAGTTGAAAGATCGGCAATTCATAAAGTACCCGAAGATATCATTGTTTTCTATCTATTACAAGGATTCTGTGAAGGTAGCTTTATTCCCATTCGAGATCAAATAAGGGAGCAGCGCGGAAACAGTAAGCTTGTTGGTATTTTAGAGTTGTTGGCTTCATATGTGGGAATATTATCGAAAACAGAGAATATCTGCAATGCTTATCTCGCAACTGTTTGTTTAAAAACAATCCTTCGCTTAGTTCAAGGACCAGCTCGAGGAAATCAAGACCAATTTGTCCTTCATTCCGAATTGCTTATATCTCTCAATCGAATCATTCGTGATACACGGCCCAGTTTTGGCCGTACATCTAGCAACGATTTGATAGAGTATCAAGAAAACCTTAAGGAGAGTGTAGTAGACGTAATCCGAGCAGTAATTGAGGGTCATTATGAAGCTTCTCTTGTATACGATCGTGTTTCAACCACTATCGATATCAACGTTTTGCATCTACTTATTTTCCCCCAAAACGAGAATAGCCTCTCTACTCAGCTTGGCACCAAAGACACTACAATCTTTACGAACTACACGAACGTAACCACCAATAATAAATTAGACGCACAAGAACCAGTTGGAAGTTACCCTCTTTTGCTATCGTCTTCACTTTCCCACGCTCAAGCGAAATATCTTGTCTTAGTAAAGCACTTGGGCAAAGCTCTTGATACTTTTCAAGGAAACGAGCAAATTGAGGCTTTAAAGGACGAGATTACATCAGTTGAAGTGGTGTTCGAGCAACAAGTCCATACAGTTTATTTTCATATTCCAGACTTTATAAAGGATATTTCGATGGAGTCGAAAAATCGGGTAATTGAAGACGTGAAGAACAATGCCACAGGCTCTCGAGAGTTAAAATTGGCTGATTTCGTTAAGCATTGTAGGAAACTGTACAGGTGAGACTTTTCGAATTTTACCCTTTGAGATTGGTAATCTCTTACGTAGGGAGAGTGTTCACCAACAATTTTTGAAAAATTATGGGCTTGCCCAACTTTGGACAGTGAAGTACTTTCTCACTCGTTTCATGTTCGTGAATGCAATTATTCTGAACGTTTTAATTCAGCTTTATTATGGCTCTGAATCAAATGGTCACGATTATTATGCTGCGTATCAATTTGAACATCCGCACGATGATGATGATGATCAGGCCTCCGCCAATCACACTTCAGCTACCATTAACCATCGCTACCTGTCCTCAAGTAGCTCGACTACTACGAAGCCAGATCATCTTTTTATCGCACCTGAGGCGAAAGATGCTGTGATTGGGCTTTGTACTTTGCAGCTTGTCTGCGTATTCTGTACTGTTGTTATCTTTGCAATCGTGAGAATTCCAGTTCGATATGCCACAGATTTGGAGAAAAATTCCAGCGCGATTGTTGCAAGTATTCGAGCATCTCTCGACCCCTTGATCTTGTGGTACCTAGGATACGTCCTCATGGCTTTCCTAGCTCTTGAAGTGAATCCATTATTCGTGACAGTATTCTTATTAGATTTTGTGATTCTTGACAACACATCGCAGGATTTATTACAAGCAGTATTACATCCTATCCGTCAGTTGACAGCAACGTTGGGGATGATTCTCATCGCTCTAAACGTCTTTGCATTCTCCGTTTTCGCTCTATACCGCCATGATGTGACAACCCTCGCTATTCATAACATGTGGGAAGCTTTGAAGCTTTGTATTTCTTACGGTTTCAGAGGAGAATATGGAGTAGATCATGAAATGAATCCAACTTTGGGTGATCGCATGCTGCAAGACGTTCTTTTCTACTTTTTGGTAACTCTTGAATCCTTCTCTTTGCCTTTTCGTTACAATTTTTTCGTTAGGTATTATCAATTTTGAGGCACATTTTTTTCGCTATTATTGTTGATACCTTCGGCAAACTAAGAGAACTAAAATTCGAAAGGTGAGAAACTGATTCTTTGTTCCTGCGCACACTTAATTTTGTGTGATTTATTAGGGAGTCGGAGGCAAAAAACTCATGTTTTATCTGTGGAGTGGAAAGACATGACTATGATAGGATGCTTCCGCCAGGTGTTGACTTCTCTTTCAATGATCATAGGAACTTGTCACATAATCCATTGCATTACCTCTACTTTATTATGAGCATTTGGCATCAACCTAAAGCGAAAGATTCGTCTCTTGAAATTCATGTGCGTCGATGTCTTTCCAGAGACGATGTACATTGGTTTCCCACAGGAGTTTTACATGAGCTCCCTTCGATTGATGACAGTAAGAGGGTAGGGGATCCAGCTGATTTTGAGGAAGGTCATTTTGGAGAGAAAAAGAGTTTGGGCTCTCATGCCTCTACCCAACACCATTCTGAAGGAGGTGCTGGTGGAGGATCTCACGGGATTTCTGGTGCTCAGAGTGGTGTTCATGTCTCGAATAGCCCTCATCATGATTCCCAAGGAAATTCCGCGAAGGTTACCCGTCAAAATTCAATCTTTGGTCGGAA
The DNA here is from genome assembly GCA_015145745.1 of Poterioochromonas sp. DS. NCBI lineage: Eukaryota > Synurophyceae > Ochromonadales > Ochromonadaceae > Poterioochromonas > Poterioochromonas sp. DS. Next base: position 53,958 of record VKHI01000028.1, read on the forward strand.
GTCATTACTATTAGTGACAAATCAAGAATCTTCGTCCAGTCTTCATGGTATGAGCGAATTAATGGAGAAAATGACAATCATGCAAAAGCAGATCGTAAAACTATCAAAGGATATATATCAAAACGCTGGTCGAGATAGAATTAACTCGAACACTGGACCCAGCTTCCAATCTATTACTAGCGAAATGAACTCTGATTCAGTGCAGCCCCCACCAGTCAGTTTGACAAACAGTCCTCAAATTGGAGTAGGTTTGCAACAACAACGACAACAACAACAACAACAACAACAACAACAACAACGAACTGCTCTCGTCAACCAAAGAACGCCTTTCCAATCTTCCCTTCATCGCTCCAATAGTGATGAAGTGTCAAGTGAAAGCACGTATAGCTCAACCGAGGATTCTGAGGATCGAGAGGAAATAAAACTGGACCAGAACTCTGGTGAAAAAGCTTCATTGAATCCTTCTGATTTGAAGGAGGGCTCTCCTATTAATGGTGAGAGGAGTATAAATCCGGATGGTAAAAATCCCTCGCCTGAATCACTAACCAAAAAATCTATGAAGCGACAAAATACGACACGCTCATCAATGAGTAAAAGTACAATTAAGAAATCGGAAAAAGAGCTCCGAACAAAAGTTGATATGTTGGATGAGACATTGCAATTAATAATGAAGAAATTAGAAGTTATGGAAAATCGTCTAACTAAAGATGTTGCGATTAAAGCATCGCCGCATTCGACCTCACCCATCGAACCAGAGGTTAACAGTGGAAATAACTCGAATCCACAAACCAACGAAATCAAGGGAGATGATTTATCTGAACTATCTGAACATTCTGAAAGAATCATCGAAAACCAGAACAACATGAAGCGTCCACAGTCTGCGCAAGTGTTGAGAAGTTTAGACATATCTCATCGAGACCAAGACACGGGTGATTCTAATGATGAGTTTCGAACTATGAAGATTAAGGCGATCCCAAGACCACAGTCTGCTCATCCATATTCCCATGCTATTTCCGCGCATCAGCTGAATACCAACTTCAAATCGAGCCCGACCTTCGTAAACAGTAGTCTCCTTTCCCCCTTTCCGAGCACTATCAGTCGAGGACAACATTCCAAGAATAAGACAAAACCATCTAAGAGTAAAGATCCCGATGGTAAAATGAATAGCAAAGGCTTTTCTGGCCCTCCAAAGTCACTCGTAAGCAATTGGATCGATCCACAGGATGAGGATCATTTAGTTCCTCTCAGTCGTGATAGAAATGTTTAAAATGTTTATTTGTACATATTTGAATTTTCCTTTTGAGAAATAAAAATCATTAATCGATGTCGTTTAGAAGCAGATAACCTTATGTGTGTATTATCTAGTAAGTCCCTTACAATATTCTCAATTGAGGTTTGAACTATTTCTTGTCTTATAACTCTGAAACAAAAACGAAAATAAAGAGCCTACACTTTTTAATCAAGAAAAAATTCCAACTAGTCATTTCCTACATTGATTTAGGGAATTTATCCACGAGCACTGTTCTTAATTAACATTCAGTCAAATAACTGTGCACTCGCATTTCCCTGATTAAAAGCACAAAAGCATCCATCGCACAGTCCAAGATTCCAACAAAACAAGATAAACAAGATAAACAAGATGAGCGAATTGACAAGTTACAGCACTTTAGAGAACTTTGATTGGTCCGTTCGAGTAAGCAGTACTGTCATTCCTCAATATTTTGATTTATTTTCTTTGATTTTAGTTAGTTGTGGCCTCAGATCAATTGACAAATTTTAAGAAACCTTTGCTTTTACTCAAACTTGAGACAAAAAATGCTAACGGGCAAGAGAAGAAAGAGACACTGTTGGAATTAGAAAACAAGGAACTCAAATCCTTTTTAAAAACATTAAAATCAGCTCAGAAGGTGGGTGACAACGCATCTCAAGTTTTTGAATTAATCTTTTTGCTGTTAGATCGCTCACCTGTGACAGCAGACAACACCATGACAGGAGGAATGTAAATTTAGTTTACTTTCATGTAAATAGTTTAACGAAAAAATCATTTATTCTGTATCAAATGTCATTATTCAATCAGTTTCAATAGTTTTCCTCCAGTCACAGGATGATACATTTGTACCCAACCTCGATGCTCCCTTAACTTTAAGAAGCAGAAAGAGATCGAATCTTCATCATCATCATGCTCTCCTAACAGATCTGAGGATACTGTCCACTCTGCAGAAGTTTGAAGGCGAGAACCAGGAGAGAATACCAGCTCAGTAACGAAATCGGAAGAGCAACGAGGGCTCGAAAAAACTGCGAGTGGTTCAAGGAACTCGCTAGGGTATTCATATGTATGAATAATTTCTACGACCTTTCCTCCAACAGGGGTCATAATAGCATAGTTGGCCTACCAGAGGACAAGGTCAAGTGAGGCTGAATCTTTCAATGAGACTTACTGTGGGATGATTCTCGAAGACCCAACCGCGGTCATCTGCTAATCGTAAATAGCGCTGATTCGAATTAGAATCTTCAATAGTTTGAACAACCTATTACAAACATTGAAGCTATCCTCGGAGTCATTTGACGTAGATTACCTCAACAATATCTCCAGCAAACAAACCCTCTCCAGTGCGTGGTCCTAAAAATGCAAAATCAGAAGCATCAACTGAAGAGTGATAAACTTACCATCAACGTTTGGAACGGATCGAATGCCCACTGGTCGGCGAACGGTGTTGGCAGAATTAGGGCTCGGAACCTATTATTTTAACTTAGTCGAATCGATCTCTCACCAATATGCTTACCTTCCAGAGCGTGAGAGAAACTGAACCCTCGTCCCAAAAATCTTTGCCAGAAAGCTTATTCTCTCTAAGATAGAGGACATGCACGTGACCATTTAAAGCTTTCATCCACTCCTCTTGCAAACTGAACGGAAATGTAACGGAAAATTGACGAACTCATAAACTTTCTTACTCTTCAGAATCCGCTAAGAGGTACCACGAGTCTTCTCCACCATCTACTTTTTCTTTACTACTTCCATTATTGTTCGAGTCAGGTGGGTTAATAAGGCTAAAACAATTGTCCGTGGTGGTGTAGGAAACTTGTGTCTTACTCGACAAAAGAAACTGCTTCTCTGCCTTCAACGATAAATTAGGATTGTTTTTGAAGTTTTTCATCGCTTGAAGGTATTCCTTCTCTGAGTCGAAATAGAAAAGTTTCTGCTCATTCAAGACAAAAAATCTCTTTCGCCACCTTTGCAGCAACTTCGACTGTTTCTGCAGGTATCCTGACTTCATTTGATTACCAGCACGACAAAGAAAAGAGACGGTTTGTTTCATCTCCTCACTCAAAGCTTCTTCAGATGTGAGTTCTTCAGATAAGATCAACGCTGAAGTTCGACGAGCACGACTCACTCTTTCATCTGAAATTACACTGCCTTTAACTTTACCACCAAGAGAAGAGATATTCAACGTAGAGCCTTCGTGGATGAGGTTTACAGAAATCTTTTTGCTAATACGGCGAGAAACACGGTCAATTGACTCGATTTTATTCGGTGACACGTCGGTTGTGGTAATGATCGCCTCTGGACGACGCCACTGCCTTTCTTTTGTGACACTGTCGAAAGAAATGAGGAAAATAGTAGAAAAACTGTGTCGTTCTTACTCATTAACGTAATAAGGGCGACCAGATTTCTTGTCAATAACCTCTCGCCAATCGGGTGGGAGCTGTCCAGTCGATTGCAATCGCACTGATCTCACTCGTTCAGATCGGCTCTTCCCAGTTTCCTTATCATCACGTTGACTATCGGTCTCTGCATCTCCTGCTGATATTGAACTGATGGTAGAGGCAGTGGGCTTTTGCCATTGCTTCTGCTTTGTAACTTTGTTTACATAGTACGGACGTTGGGATTTAGGATCAAACAGTTCCTTCCAATCAGGAGGCAATGAAGAGGCATCATCAATATCAACGCTGTTGGTAGAAACAGTTTTAGATAAAGTACTCGTTTCATCTGCGCCGGAAGTGGTGGAACCTCGCTTACGCAACGCAGCAAGGTCTTTAATATTGTAACTAATGCTTCCTCTGACATTTTCACCATCTCGACTTGGTTTCTTCGGTTTTTCTGGTGGTGTTACTGACGAAGTGACTGGCGAAGTAGATATTGAACTCGCACTTGAACCGGTTATAGAAGGGCGTTGACTCGGAGGCGGTGGTGGTGGAGGCTTTGGTGTTGGTGTGGGGGCCTTTATATTATAAGAAAAGTTGTTGATTTCGCTGTAAATCTTTTGGAACTGCTCTTCACCTCGCTGCAAAAGAGATCCTAGGTCTTGGAAAAAACGATAAGTTGCTACGATCTTCTTTTCTAAATCAGAAAAATTGACGTTATTTACAGAATCTATTTCAAGAAAATATCAAGAAAAGATTAATGATGCGGAAAGTAATTTGAGTGGTTACCTTCATAATTTTGGAGTGCTTGATTTGCCACTTCGATTCCCTCGGATAGATCTTTTGTTTTCTGATTTACTGATATGATCTCCTCATTAATACCGGAATACATCGCATATGCAGCATCGATGCGGCAACGTTGCGCTAACAGCTTCACTTCGGTCATTAGTTGCTCTACTTTACTCACACCTTCCATAATTTCCTCATATATGGTATCGTTTTTTTCAACTTGAGCAAGTAATGCAGGATCGATCTTTTTGTTAGTGCTCTCCTCTAAAGATTCGATCGTTTGGTGAATTAAGTCATACTTCTCATGAAGATCGCGATAGTTTACATCTTCCATTTCGTGTGTCCAGCGAATCCACTGGATTGCCTGATCATACATACGATCGTAGTCTGAACCGTTGCCCTCTAACTTAGCTTTGTCAATACCCTTGCTAGACATAAGAGACTCTAACTTTAACCTGTGTTTGATGACAGACTCTTTTCGTCTTGACTGCAGCAAAGAAAACTTGCTTTCCAATTCACCTAGTTGTCTTGACAGATCTTCTGGTAAATCCAAACCTTGATTCTCAGGAAGAATATTAACATGGTTTCGCAGTCTATCCTGCCGCTTTTCCAACTCGCGAATAAACTCCACCGCAATCTGAATTTGGTTCGACATTTTCGATATATCGGTCGTAATAGTCGTATACTGCTGAATAGCCGATTCGATAGTTTTCACTATTGCTTGCTCTGTTACAGTATCATACGACGTATTTAGGATGCGATCAATAAAAGCTAGTTGTCCTGGCTTAAAGAAAGCAATCGTAACGCCCAGACGGTAAGCATCCTCAGGGACCTGATATGCTCGCAAAATTGTTGCAATAAGAAGAACATTGCCTTCTTCAGTTGATAACATTGGAAATTTCGGTAAAATCTTGGCAATGACAGATGATAAAGCATTCTTTAAGTCAAAGTAAGTGATTCGAGTTGGAAGACTGACGGATAAGATTTCACAGGCTTGTAAGATTCCCAAAGCTCGGATCTGCTCCACTACATAACCTACTTGAAATTGATTTGGTTTTGCAATAGCGTTTGGTTTGATACAGCGAATAAAATGACATGATGTTACTTCTAACATTTCATTAAGTTCTAACATCGACTTGCCGAAGGTTGCAACGATTGTTGGTTTCATCATAACAGATTTCCTCCGCCGCGGTTCTTGCTTTCCAGTGCCATTATCCTGTATAACTCCAAGGGCACGGAACTCTGGCAGTGAAGATTGCTGGAAGAGCGATTCAAGACCATCTGGTATGGCATCATTGTTTTTGCTAATCCAGGCAGTGTCCTGATTTTGATTCTCGTTTGAACCTGAAGTGAGGTTCACCGCTGCATTACCCACAGTGTATCTTACCGATGTGGCATAATGCTGAACAATGAAGAGATTCTTCATGTCTTTTCGGTGAACGCTTCCAAAGTATACATTCTTCTTGGTAAACGCTTTGTGCAATTCCTCGCAAAATCTTTCATCTGATGGCTGTGGCTGTCGACTAATTGTATCTAAGGTGCTGAATATACTTTCATTTTTCGCTGATATAAGTTCGACACACTTGAGATTACTTGGACAGTCTCCAATAGAAATTTCGATCTTCTCCTCCTCAAAAAGCTGTATTTCCTTCTCAAAGATTTGCTTGTTGAAAGTATTCTGTAGCGCCTCGTTAGCATAATTGATCAGCAATTGTTCAAACCCATTTTTTTCGAAACTTTCGAATCCAAAAATATCTAACACTCCGATGAAACTCTCCGAAGTTGTTGACTGTTGAAAGTCGCTGCGAGTGATTGAACGATTGATCAACTTCACGATAAAGGTGAATAAGGATTCATAAATCGCTTTGATTGTCGCATCTCGAGCAAAACTTGCCTCACGAACAGTCAAAGAAACTTGAAATTTTTCTCCACGTGTTTCAACTTCTCTTTGAGTGAGCACGTTCTTCAAACTATTCAGGTCAACAGCTAATAAGTCAGCGGCTAACTTCAAACAGTTCATACTCGATAAACTCGAATTTGCTTGGTCAGGAATCGCAGAAATCTTCGCGATCGGTCCCTCCGGAGAATCAAAATTATCAAAGGTGATGTTTCCAAGATAGAGCAAGGCTGCCAAAATCTTCCAGATCCCTTCAATTTGCTCTTGACGGATACCGAGAGTGACGAAGGCTTCCGCAACCGCATCTAATCGGTGAGAAGGATCTAAGATCCCTGACGAAGCGGGATTAGTCTTCTTCGCAATTCGAAATTGGTATCTGGAATCAAGTTGGCAAGTGGCCGGTGGAGACTCTAATAAGGAGTAAAATATATGAAAATTTTGTTCTCCTTCATTCTGGTAAACTACACGACTCTTTTCAAGAAGATACGTCTCAATCATCGCACCATATAGTTCCATTAGATTACTCTCGGACTTGTTAACGGAGGCAGGGGGATTATATAACAATTTCAAGAATTTACCAAACCTTGAAGAATTTGAATTTCTTGATGTTTTAGCGTTTCCAAAGCTCTCCAATATCGGTGACATTTGAATAAGTTTTTCATATAACTGATAAGAAGGGTCATTGCTGCTACGTGATATCGCATTCGATGCGGCTAATCGATTTCTTTCTGCAAGATATTTTATGACAATTTTCGCCGTTTCAGTTTTCCCGGCCCCTGATTCACCAGAAATTATAATAGATTGACATTTTTTCAAGACATTTAGATTTTTGTAACAGTTCTCTGAAATTGTGAAGGGATGAGGTGCAACGCCTGATTTGGAGCTCATGTACTCCGACATCTTTGGTTCGGTGATCTTTTTATAAGGGTTCACAGCTATCATAGCAGCTCCCATATAGGTATAGATATAATCGTTTACATACCGCTCACCCAAATTCGCGAGGATTCCTGCCAAGGAGTAAGAAGAAAATATCGATTTTTGAGTTTAAACTTGCCTGGCTCATGCAAATGATGTAAGGAAGTCATATCCTCGGCAGAGGATCGATTAACAATATAGATGTCTTTCTTGCTAACTTTCTGCCTTCCTTCCCCCTTCATTCCAGGGGTGGATTGTAAGTGAACTGTGAACATGTCTCCATCCTCTGAGACTATCTTTCCTTTCACCCAAATCTCTTCCGGATGGGAGACCCAAACAAGCTCATCAGTTGCCCCGTGATATTGATTTTTCTTCTCATCAATAGCGACAGACTTTTTCGCAGCACCCTCCATATTTGTTGTCACAAATGCGCGGACGAGCAATCGAAGATCTTTCGAAAATCACTCTCTCTTATCGAGAGTGGTCAGAGGAAAGAGAAAAGAAATCATGGTCGATTGTTCCATTGATCAATGGGGTCAATTATCTGGAGATGAGGTCGGACCTTTAGGATTGGATTATTATTATATTTATTATTGTTCACCACCCCAGTTTTCTTGGCTCCTACTATTCTTGGTAATCATTTGGATTGTCTTCTTGATAAATCTTCTTGCTCAAACAGCTTCCAATTATTTTTCTCCAACGTTAAGTAATATATGTGACAAACTAAATTTAGCCTATGATATTGCTGGGGTAACATTTCTTGCATTTGGCAACGGTGCACCGGATTTCTTCTCTTTGATTGCCTCGTTTTCAGGTGGGGTTGATGTTTTGGTCGGAGTTGGAGCGCTACTAGGGGGCAGTATGTTTGTTTGCACGGTAGTTGTCGGATCTATAGCTATATTATGTCCTTGTGAAGTTTCAAGACAACTTTTTCTTCGAGATATTTCATTTCATTTGTTCGCTGTGATCTCCGTCGGTATCGTCTCCCTTATTCGTGATATTTCTGTTGGAGTTGCGAGTTGTCTTTTGATTGTCTATTTGGTCTATTGTACCACGGTCATAATTTCTTCATGTTTTAATAAAGAAACAAAAGATAGTGTCAGTGTGGCCGGAGATATTGTCATGACATCCTTCGGTGACCAACCCACCAGCTCTATGATTCAGACCGCTTTTTGGCATTCTGACCCGAACCAAAAGATCAGGCAAAAGGCAAAGAAGGCTTTTAGTTTTCCTACTACTCATGATGGTATTACAGGAGCAGGTGGATATTCATTTCTTATTTTGAAAGATGATGATGATGTTGAGGCTTCTAAAGAGAAATCTGAGGAGACCCACGAAGAGGACGGTACTATTAACATTTCTGGAGGATTTGAGCCTTCTTTTGATGATATCATCAAGGAGGATTATTACGGGAATGCTGAAAGAACATTCACCATCGGCGAGGCTCCTATTGAACAAGGATACGAAGATTCATCTGATTCACTTCAACAATCCCTCCTTCATCCCGAGGAAACCCCACCTCATGAACAAGATGAGGTGATGACACGATTGCGAGTGGAAAAAGGCCTTAAAACCCGCAATTTAAGGCAATATCAACACATTCTTTCGTCTCTTTATTGGCAGCAGTGGTCTGTAAGGAGGAAATTTCGGAGAGTCGTGATCGCCACAGAATGGGAAACCTATTCCATTCTTTACAAATGCTATCTGTATTTTGAATATCCGTTGTGCTTGGCCCGGGATCTTACCATCCCCATCTTAGAAGATAATAACTGGAATAAGATCTACGCAACGCTCCATCCCATCACCTGCCCTCTCTTTGCCTTATTTGTCTTCGCCGCTTATGCCGAAACTATCTTCAATATACCTTTGGTGGTATTTTGTCTCCTTTTGGGTTTTGGCCCATCAGTTTATATTTATCTATATACAACGAATAGTCGACCTCCCTCGAACCCAATTTTTAAGGTAGTTTGGACTCTCACAGCATTTGTGATGTGCGTTATGTGGGTTTACACATTTGCCGGTGAATTGATCAGCTGCCTTTCAGCTGTTGGGAAAATACTTAGTATCCCTCCGGCGTTTTTAGGATTAACGATCCTTGCTTGGGGAAATTCCATTGGAGACTTTTTTACGAATACTGCTGTCGCTAAACAAGGATTGGGGGCAATGGCTATTGCGGGCTGCTACGCTGGTCCTGTTTTCAACATTCTTATGGGATTCGGAGTTGCATTGACTTATGCCACAATTCAGTCATATCCTCACGCTTACTCTGTAGTCTTAGATACTTCCTCCAAAGTGTCAATTTGTTTCCTAGTTCTTGCAATATCCTCCACTATCGGAATAGTTTCATACAGAGACTTCAAGCTCGACCGCTTATTCGGATTTTACCTGCTAACTTTATACGCAGTTTATTCGGTAGTACAAATCACTCTCGTAGCTTTGAATTAGCACTTAGCATATCCAACTTAGTATTTAGACGATGACTTGTAAGTAATTCTTCCTACAACTTGAAAATATTATTAATTCTCTTGAAGTATTCTTCCTTCTTGAAATCGTTTGGAATAAAAGGCTTCAGGTTCGACCTTAAAGCTTTGTCCACGCAAGCGAGTAGTTGTTGAATATTCTCCTCTTCATAAGAGCAAACATATTCGGGAGCTACTTCCTCTATATAAGGATGCTGAGACGGGTATTTGGCTTCAAGTTGAGGTTGACGATAAATCGGATTAATGAAGATGCATCCGAGCGAAACAGCATCAATTGCGCTAGGTCCAAGTAAAGGATGTCCCAACCCTAAAAGAAACTTCGAACTGGCAAGAAGAGAGAGCCATTCATGGCCTGTTTGATGTCCTCTCCATTCGACGTTTCGATGATGGAAAATTGTTTCTGTGGCAGTTGAAACAAGCTTAACTTTATTCGCAAGGTGAGAAAGCATTAATTCACGCCCAGTAAAATATTTTGGATCCTTGCCCCAAATCACTCCTTGGTCTAATTTATTTCGGCTAGCAAGGTTCAACCGGTCATTTGGGATATAATACCCTAGAAAAGTATTCCAAGGCGATTTAAATGCAGTTAGAACTTGATTCTTCATGGAAATATGTAAAGTACTACTTCGTAGCTTGCTAGATCCAAAAAAATCTAAAATATAAATTTTGCTTTCTTGATTGATGATGTTTCGTTTTGGGACCCATCCTACCATAGGCATTAAGCAAACAAATGTTTAGAAGGTGAGCAAAGAAAGAACCTTTTGCAGCCCAAGTCCAACTATCCAGTAAGATAATATCATATTCATTCATATTACAAAGCGCAAATTCTGCATCTGAGCGAATAATTTTAAGCGAAATGTGATGATGTCGGAAGGCATCTTCAAGAGAACGCCGTATGATTAGCTCCCCTAAATTAGTTTAATAATAAAGAAAAAATATACAAAATGCAAAATAAATGCAAAACAAAATGGTTACCTGCAGCACCACCATTTTTACTATTTTGTTCATATGAAGTTATGCAATCCATCGTGAAAATTACGGCATTCATCTTCTTTCTCTTCGAAACCTCAACAACTTTCCCTTCCGGACTTGAAGTTGGACGCTCTTTTTCTGTTTGAATATTATGTTGCCTCGTCTTACTCTGCTTGTGCCTCCTTAATTCTTCTTGAAGACCAATCAATGTTGTATTGATTTGAGTAATTAGCTTCCCTCGATCAATACTTGGTAGCGAGATTCGAGAACTGGCTCCTTGAAGAGAATTTCCATTTTTCAAATGAACAAGATACTGAATTTCAATAAATATAAAATGAAGGATGACGATGGCAGTCACAAATCCGATGAAATGATAGATTAATTGCATTTTTTCAAACCTCCCCTACCGCGCATAATAAAACAACTTGCTCGTAACCGTTTCGACAATTCTAATAAGAGAAAACAAATGCCAATTGTGATCTTGCAGGGCTCAACAAAACAAGAGGGGAAAAAGATAATTAAAAATGCTGCTGTTCCTCCTCCAAGATTAGAGCCAGGAAGACGTTTGTCACCTCAAAAAGATGCAACCATTGAGAATGCCCACAAAGAGGAAATGTCTCCATGCTCATCAAATGAAGAATTCACGCCAATTAAAGATATCGCGACAAATATGGCAGATGTAATAGATTTTAAGGTGTATAAAGTTTCTAAACCCCATTTCGTCGACGGAACTACAACAGTAACTCTTGTTGGAGGGGATTTGTTCTATAATGATGATGAAGTTCGTCATTTTACCACAAACAAAACTGTTGAGACTGGGGTTATGAGGCAAATTCACACAATAAATGCCCGAAATGACGACAAAACTCGGAGGTCAAAAAGTAAAAGTATCAAGAAGCGTCGTGCGAAAGCTTCAAGCAAGGAAGACGGGTTAGATGATGTATGGACAGATGATGAGGACCACAATCAAGAATCCAATAAAACCCAAAAGGAGACATTTCCTACACTCCTCCAAAAGATGCGTGCATTTAAACAAGTGACGAAGAGGAAAGATGAAAGATCATTCATACTTCAACATATCGAAGAAGATAGTCAACGCTTCAAGCGTGTGAAAGCTGGGCAATCTCTTTGGAGTCAAATGAAAGAACCAACTCTCGAAGAGACACTAGATTGGGCCATAAAATATGTTGCTGTTAATGAAGACCAGCTGATTTCGATGTTCACAGATTTAGACAATAAATTAAAGAAATTTGAGTATGATTTATTGAAGTAAGTTATCCCTGCACCGCACTTGAACACTTAGAATTTATCGTTGTCATATTATTAGAGCAAAGTCTCCGAATAAAGAAAGAATCAAATTCAGTTCGAGCAAAGGGGGCGCAGAGGAGCAACAATATAATCGAAATAAGACCTCTTTCCAATCAACTGCTCCTGGTACCAACGGAAATCCTCATCAATCACTCTTACAACAGCTAGAGAATTTAAAAAATTCAGGAACCGAGTCATTTTTAAAAGCTATCGAGCCACAGGGACCAGTATCACAGAAAGGGCATCGTTTAACAAACCTACAATTGAAGCGTATCCCTCATCCTCCGTCGAACCCAAATTCCTCTACATCCGCGGTAGGTCCAAATTTGATATCTCCGGCCACCAAAAGATTGAACTCTGACTTGGATTCTGCTGCATTTGGGAAAAAAGGTTACTTTCTTTATTTACTCATTCCCATTGTAACACTGTCGACTAGGTCCACGGACTGGAAGGAAACATGTGATGGCTATTTCACCTACTGATCTAAAACCTGCAATTGCTGATGACTCAAAATCTCCTGAAGCCTCTCCTCGTTCCATCCCGATCACTCGTCGATCAATTCTGAAAACTATTTCCTTCCGAAGTTCGGTTGACGTGTCCGAGCTTGAAGCGGGTAATTCAAACAAACGGTTTTCAGTTGATACAGAAGAGCAGACTCATGACCATCCTAGCATCGCGGAAGTTCCTGAGGGAAGTGCTGAAGGAGACGATGAAATTATCTATCACGCGGAGAGTAATGAAGAAATAAGTCGCAGTCGCTTTCGATCAATGTCATCTGATGTAAGCGTTAATACTGCAAAAAGGGACAGATTGAAGTCGAATCCATCTGGATCAGAAGATGAAACGGATAAATTAAAGAAAGAAGTTTTAGTTCGTGGAGGAGAGTCGACGAAGCAAGTGGCAAGGAAGCCTCAGCCTCCCAAAGATTCAGCACCTTCTAAAACCTCTAAATCCAAGAGGGTCAAGGTTGGATTTAATACCCTTCCAGGTACTACGGAAAGTGAAACTGAAAAAGATCGGGAAAACGAAAAGGATACAATGGTAGTGAATGCCGGCGGAGTAAAGGCGCAGAAAACAGTGAAGTACAGTAATTCTGCTATCGATAATCCAAACATAAATGGGAAAATTGATGAAATTACATCCGCTACCCAACAAACCATCGAGGTTATGAGGAAAGGGCAAAGAGCATTTATGGTAAGTCTACTATGAAATGGAACTTTACAAGTAAATAACTTGAATGATTAGAAATCTATGGGGTTTGCCATGTCTTTATTTCGTCAAGCAAATCAAAAGCAAGAAAAAATGGAGCAGAAAATGGAACTTAAATTGAAAAGAATTAATCGCACAGGAAATCATATGCTACTACAGTTGCAGCGTTTCCACTCGATAGAGCAGCAGCACGAAGAGAAATTCAAGCAACTGTCAAAAGAAAGAGAAATTATGAAGATATCTCATATAAAAGCGAAATTAAAATTTATGGAATCAATTGACCAGCATAATAATGAAGCCCGATCCACGTCTCGTGCATCCTCACCCCTTGATTCTGCCAGATCTGATGCTTTAAATCCCACGGCGCTAAATCCAACATTCACCTTTGGTGAAAAGGGTTGTATATCAGACTTTCAAAAGATCAGAACTTTAACAAAAGATTTCGAACAGATTCAAACCCTCACCGCAATTCACGAGATTAAATGGTATCTGAATTCAATCTACCGCGTAAAAGATTTCATGAAGAGAATGAATAATAATCTAATCCCAATTTGTTTACTGAAGATTTTACTTGTATTTCATTATTTAGTTATGCTGAAATTTCCAATCTCTATTCCACTTTTTTATCAACTCCTGTTAACTCCTGAAGTCTTTCAGAAAGACGATTTGAGGAAGGGAATTGTGCAAGAAGTGGTCTTAGAGAATATTAAGACTGGATTGCAAATCTCTTCAGAAGACTTTCTTGCGTTTTTGGAGCTTCACGGATTCCAAATCCCATCAGAGTTACTGAACGAAGTTCGTACTAATGCTGTAGCCTCTGTTAACAGCAATAAATCGACGGGTACACGAAGAAATACTGTTTTATCTCCACAACAACCTACTTTACCAAAAGAAATGCGCTTGACAGATTTAATCGAAGGAGATGAAGTTTCAGCCGAGTTAGATATTCCTCTTTTCGTTTTGAATAGTGAAACAGCGGTAACAGAAACAATGCCATTAGTAGGGAAAGAAGGGTTGCTTGTGCAGGATGATGATTGATCTGCGTCATCGTATCCTTCTTTTGAGGGATTAACTTTGAATGACGATTAAATCATGACTCGAGACTAAAGACTATTTTACTTTGCTTTGCTACCTAGTTACCCTGTCGAGCGTTTTAGCATGTTTCCCTCTTCGAATTTGAGTGCTTTAGCCCTTCGAGTAAGATGTTTTTGTCTTTTACTCTTCTGTTAGCTAATGACCAATCATTAACAGATTGAAAAGGTCGTTAAAGAAGAGTTAAGAGATAGAAATTCCATTGGTCTTGACACTGAACTCTTCAACCATGCCACTAAAGGCTTTGAAATTGATCTCGCCGCATTTTCGATTGAAGAAGATGAAAAAGAGTTTACTCTACCAAGAAATTTGTTCTCGCAGGAAGAAAGCAGTAAAGTTTATAAGCACTTAATTGACGCAAGTGAACTCGAAAAAATACTCTCCAAATCATTGTACCACGATTATTCCATCACAACTACAGCTTTGATTTTACTATCTAGTGGAATTCAATTTCATTTGCTTTCTGTTATGAAAAATTTGAGAAGATCACACAAATTACGAACTCGATTACCTGACTTGAAGCATGAAGGATCATCAGCACAGAAACTAGATAAAATAAATGATTCTGGTATCAAAGTTATCAAAAGACTTCCAGCTGAATCAAAATCTTCCTCAATGCAATGCTGTGGTTTATGGTCCGGATATCGCTGTAATACTTCAAAATGAGGGATTATCGCAAGATTTATGGAACAAATCCAGCCTGTTTCCTGAAGAGATCACAACTCAAGATGTCTTACATGCGATTGAAGCACTGGGAAATTCAATGTTTGTAGATAAAGTCCTTCAGAAGTTCTGTTTAACGAAACGTCTACAAATCCAGCCAGTAAATTAGAATTCTTTTTGTTAGTTTCCATAGATGACATTCACAACACAGTAAAAATAGAGCAACACACAAAAACATAAAGGCATTCTACTGACGCAACAAACACAAAAATAACACAAAGACTTCATTTATGATAGAATAAGGTTTTTAAGGAACTGAGGATCAATCTCACTTTGTCCAACAATACCTATATTCGGAACATTTCCCATAACTGGTTGATCATTTTCATGTCCGTTCAGGATACTTGGAGAATTCTCAACTTTTGAGTTGAGTAGTGTTGGGAAGAAAAATCCTCCGCTTGGCAGTGCTTGTTCAATTATCGGACTCGACCCCAAAGTTGATGTTTTGGGTGCAGTCTTTTTCAAGCTTGTTTGTGGAAGGGAAGACTTCCAATTTGGGTCATCCGTGGCCTTTGAGGATGTTGGTTTCAGAGAGCTTTCCTTCTTGTGTTTCGCTGCAACCACGGCCATCGGGGAATTGTGCAAATGAGCAGAAATTTTATTCAGCTTTGCAACAGGATCAGCACCTTTAGGCAGAGCGTTTGTAAATGCAGGATCATTAATTTCAGCCAAATCAAATACAGACTTGAGGAATGCTCCATTATCAGAACCACTTGATTGTAAAGATGTCGCTGAAGAATTATTATCCGTTTTCATCTCGAAGGCAGCATTCGAGAGAGCCCTTTCATTCGGGGACTGGGAATCACGATTTTTCATATTCAGTTGGGCATAGCTCGAGTTAGGCACAATTAGATTAGGGGTCGAACGCATCGCTTTTAGCTTGATTTGCTTAGTATTTAATAGTGGGGCAGGAGCAGTCTTCAAATTTACTCGTCGTAATTCTGCGGTATCTAGTCTTGACGAATTCCCATTCACATCCTCTAACAACGGGACCTTGTCTTGCCGATCAAACAACTCTTTCAGTTCTTCCCTCATTACTTTCCCAGAAACTTCATCCCTAAAAGATGTCGAGAAGGGGTCATTTCCATTTTCGGATGCTGCTATTGATGGCAAGAACCATTGATGTGACAGGGTAGATCTAGCAAATGAACTGACATCATTTGAATCAATTGAGTAATCATCGAAGTCATTGGTCTCAACTGAGGAGTAAGAAAGTTGACCAAAACCTTTCGCACGTTTGTTGATTCTGGAATTTGGATTTGTTTCAAAAGAAGTATGATGGATGAGAAGTCCTTTCGGTTTGCTAATAGAAACGGCCGAGGAAGTACTACGGGTTGGAGAAGGTAACGTAGGTGTGGAATTCCGATAATCAGCTCGACCGGTTGGTGAAAGTGATGGCGAATGGTCGTGATCTTTTTGATACATAGGATTATCCATATCGAAGCTTGAAGAGCGCGTAAAAATTGATTCATCAAAACCTGTACCGCTCATCGCAGATTCAGAAAGGTTTCTTGTCTTTTTTCTTCCAACAGGACTCATACTGCGAACTCCAATTCCCGGAGAAGATGCTCTAGTACCTGTATTCTTCTCCCAGGAAAACTGATAAGATTTACGAGTGCCAGAGCCACGGGACATGCCAGATGCAGCAGTAGAAGCACGAGTAAGGCTATTGTTCAACATGTCATCGGACTTGATCATCTCTAATGTCACATCTTCCATGCTTTCGCCTAAAAGATAGCTTTCAATTTTACGAGTGATCTTATAAAACCAGTTTAAGAATTTGTTTCCATCCAGAACCCTCAACCCACTATGATCTAGGATTGATAGCAATACCCCCATCTCAGCCATAGTAAAACGTACGTTAAAGATTTGATAAAATAACTCGCGAAACTTATCAGGAGGCAAAGCAGGACCTTTAAATCCTTGCAATCGAGAAATAAAGGGGGCAGAATCAATCGCATATTCTTTGCCTGCAATCTTTAGCTTTTCTAGACAGGTAATTTCATCATTCGGAGTAAATATAAGTTTCTGAATTAAATCTTGACGCTTCTTTTCTTCCAATTCATCGTTTTTCAGTTTTTCTTGAAGCTTCAAGTTTCTCTCTTTTTGTATTCTTTTTGAATTTCGCTTCATAATCTCTTCACGATTAATCTTGAAGAAATAGGTTAAAAAGTCTCGACAAGAAATTCGAGGTTGCTTCGATACATCTGGAGAAGTTGAAGAAAAGGAAGCTTTAAGGGCAACCCTATTCAATCCTTCAGCAAAATCATTAGCAACATCAACACCATCGTTTCCATTTGGCGAGGCGACCGTGGGAAGAGGCCCAGCTTGAATCCCAGGGAAGTAGGAAAACAGTGCCGCTAATTCCTTATTATTCAGACTAGTATGGAAAGTTCTCATTAGCATATCTTTGAATTCATTTGCCTTCATATCAGCTCCTTGAAATCCTTTAAGATTTGGAGCAGAAGGGTGAGTCTTATCGTAATGAACAGCTAATTGGCGGATTTTCTCCATGACATTTTCAAAATCTTCGTTTGAAAAATTAAAATCCAACTCAATCTCCGTCTTTGCATCCAGCTTCTTTTTCGTTTTTTCCATTTCAAGTTGGTATCGTTGGTTCATATATCGCTGTTTTTCTAGTTGTTTCATCCGGATTTGATTCTTTCTTTCATTGCCCAAGAGTTGGAACTTTACTAAAAACTCAGCACAGTCAATATGTTTGTTTCCTTCCTTATCAAACTCCTTGATTAAAGCTGCTAGTTCACCGTTTGTCAGTTGCATTCTAAAAACCCGTCTTAACATCTCTCGGAAGATTGCAGGCGATAACACTGATGCCTGGAATGCTGTTAAGCCCATCGGACCAGCGCTAGCAGGGTCAAATTTTACAGATGCCTCGGTAAGCTTCTCTAGAGCGTTTATGTGATCCTCTTGGGTGAATTCATATTCAACATTGAGCTCGGCTTTCGCCCATTGAAGCGCCATTTTATCTTGATGTATTTTCTCTCGCAAAACAACATCTTCACGTAACTTTTTCAATGACTCTTTGTGCTCCTTCTCTCGTTCAGCGATTCCCAATTTCAGGAAATAGATAAGGAAGTCTTGAGAAACAATTTCACCACTATGCTTCTTATCAAAATGATGAACTATTGCCCCTAACTCTTCTGCCGAAGGCGTGAAATTAAAAGTTCTTTTCAACATTTCGCGAAAGACATGCGGCTTCATCGTTTTTTGTTCAAAACCCTCTAATGACATTGCTGCGGGATGAGCTTTATCATACTTTTTGGCAGCAACAGCCAACTTGCGAAACGCTTCTTCTTTCTGGTCCTTCGTATAATGGTAACTAATTTTTAAGAGCATTTTTTGCTCTTGTTCTTGCTTCTTTTTCTTCTCTGCCATAACTCGGACAACTTCGTTATTTTTTTCCTTCTCTAATTGAATCGCCTTCGCTCGATCTCTCTCCTCAGTACCAATCTTGATGAAAGTAACTAAAAACTTACTTGTATCGATATTACCTGATCCATTATTAAACTCTGCTATCATGGAAGCAAGTTCGGAAGGACTAAATATAATGTTGAAGGTTCTTTTCATTACTTCACGAAATATGCCTGGAGTAAGATACAGACAATGAAAAGAATCCAACGATACGCTCCCAGGGGCATTCTTGTCATACAACGCTGCTGCTGCTGTCAATTTGGCCATGGCTTTCTCCCGGTCAGTGTCAGTGTAAGTCGTACTAACATCAAGCTCGACTCGAGCTAGTGACTGTAACAACTTTCTCTCCTGCTCTTGCTGAAGATTCATTTGATTCTGACGCTGAGACATAATTATTTGAGCCTTTCTCCTTGCTCGTGCATCGAAGCCGAGTCTCAAAAAGAAAATAATGAACTGCTTTCCATCAATCAATTTGAGGGAACTCGGAGTATGAAATCTCGCAACGATTGCACCAACTTCTTTTGCAGTCAGATAGATGTTAAATGCTCGTTTCATTAACTCTCGAAAAGCCCCAGCACTGATTGGGCCTCCAGTAAAGCCGTCCAAATTAGGAGCGGAAGGATGCATTTTATCATACTTCTCTGAGGCTATAGTCATTCTTCTCACAGCCTCCTGAAAGTCCTCTTCGGTAAAATCGTTGTCAATTTCAAAGTCTGATTTTTCAATCAATTGAGTCAATTTCTCTTCGTTGTCTAATTGCATCTTTTTTAAAGCTTCTCGCTGTTTAATCAAAGCAGTCCGTTTCTTATCATCGCGAATCTTTTTTCCTAAAGCGAAAAATTTAATCAGAAACTCTTTTGTAGATATCTTCCCTGTCTTATCCCGATCATATAAAGATAACAAATATCCTATTTCCCTCGGTGTCGCTTTTACGCCGAAGATGGATTTAATATTTTCACGAAACACTCCAGGATACATATAAGCTGCTGTAAATGCCTCTAATGAAGGTGCTGCAGGGTGATTCTTATCGAATTTCTCTGCTGCAATCGCAATTTTCTCTTCAATACTCTTTTTATCCTCTTCTGTGAAGTTTGTGTCAGGTTGGTAACTTCCACGATTTGCTTGCTCTAAAAGCTTTTGTCGATTTGCTTCCTCTCGTTGAGCGTCCTCTAATCTTTGCTTTTCTAACTGTTCAGAGTGAAATTTCATACGCTCAGAAATGCCTAACTGAAGAAAATATTTGATGAATTCTCCACAATGTATCTACTCAAGAGAATAAAGGAGGATCAGAATACGTGGAAGACCGAATCTTACTCGATCGATTGGAACAGAATCATGATCTGGGACCCTCTCCCGTATGAAAGCGAAGACAGCACCAACTTCTTTCGGTGTCAATGGAAGGTGAAAGGTTTTCCTTACAGTTTCCTTAAATTCCGGGCCACCCATATGTTTAACCTCAAATGCTTGTAAACTCATAGCTGCAGGATGTTTCGGGTCGTACTAAGTAGCGACAATTATACAAGAGAAACGGCAGGAGAGGGGAAGATGAACCTTTTTTGCAGCCTCTGTCATTTTTGTTTTCGCGGTTTCGCGGTCTTTCGGTTCAAAGTCAAAGTCCACTTCATACAATATCTTTGATGATAGTTCAGTTTTCTTTTTCTCTGCTTCTTCCTTCATTCTTACATCTGCGGAACGTTGACGATTTAGCTGTTCAGTACGAATCCTTGCTCTTTCTTGTGCACCCAGCGTTACAAATACTGTTAGAAAAGGTTGACAAAGAATCTACCAAGAAGATTAATTAGTTAGAGTCAAACGAATATTTTGTTACCTTATTTTCCTCATCTCGTTGAAGATGATTGAAAATCGCACCCATTTCCTTGGCAGTAAACTCAATATTAAATGTTCTTTTCAAACCTCGTTTAAATTCGATTAAAGTTAATGATTCCGGCTCGAACGATGATAAAGTCACGCCACGGGATTTATCATAAAATACCGATGCATGGGTTAACTTTTTTAATGCTGATTGTAAATCATTCTCATCAAACGTTGAAGAGAAAGCAACAAACTCACTTTCTCTAACTGATTTCATTTTTTGTTGATGTTGTTTTTCTGCATCTTCAATCATTTTTCTCTGTTTCTCCACCTGTTTAATGTGCTTACGATGCCGTTCTTCATACCCTGATGCCAGGAACTCTGTAATAAAGCTTTTGCAATGCACACAAGAAGTCTTATTCGCATCATATTTTTGAATAATAAATCCTAACTCAGCTGGTGTGAAAGTTAGATTAAAGACTCGACGAACCAGCTCCTTAAAATCTAAGGGTGTTAGTTCTTCACATTCAAATCCGTCCAATGCAACTGATCCAGGTAATGATTTATCGTACTTTTCTGCTGCGATAAGGAGCTTCTTCATTGCAGATTGCTCATCACCTTCACTATAGTTGTAATCAACGGAATATTGTAACTTATTTTTCACTTCTTCAGCTTTTTTAAGCTTTTCTTCCGCTGCTTTTTTATCCAAAGCCTCTTGTAACTTCCTCTGGTCAGCTTTCTCTTTTTCTCGAGTTTCAAAACCAACCCTCATAAAATATTTCAAAAAATCGGAAGCAGGAATCTCACTTTCAATATCAGGTTTGAAGGTTTTTAAGATAGCACCAGCTTCTTGTGGATCTAGTTTCAAATTGAAGATTAATTTCATCATTTCTCGAAATTCCAACGGTTTTAACACACTGACTGTAAAAGCTGCGGTTGATGGTGCAGAGGGATGTCCGGGGTCAAATTTCTTGGCAGCAGTTTCAAATTTTTCCATCGCTGTCCTCTTAACCTCAGGTGTAAAATTGTAATCCACACCTTGTTGTAAACGTTTTTCTTTTTCTAATTTTCGTCTTTCTGCTTCATCTTTTAAGTTTTTTTCATATATTTCTTGTCTTTCACGAACAGATTGCGACTCTCGATCTTTTCGAATTGCATTTAGTCTTACAAACGCTTTCATGAAGCTATATCCATCCACCATTCCGGCATGTGTAGGATCAAAATAGTTAATTAAAGCTTCGAATTCAGGGTTTGAGAAAGTTAACCAGAAGGCTGAGTTGAGGGAGTTTCGGAAGAGGGTATAGTCAATAGTACGCGACTCAAACGCCTTAAGCACTACACTGTCTCGCTCTGGGCGATAACGAGAAGTAGCTTCCATAATCTTTCGAATCACATCACCAAGAATTCCAACATGTGCCAAGGCATCTTCCAATTTCGCAGTTGATGCTATAGCACTCGTTGGAGCTTGTTCTTTCATCTTTTGACGAATGTCTCGAATAGAATGCGTGCTGTCCAATGATCCACCGGGCGAATCAAGCCGACGGTTCGTGGGAGATCCCATTGATTTTTGAGAGGGAGATCCACCTAGACTCTTTCCTGAAGGGGAATCTAAACGATATCCCCCACCTGTTGCGGACCCTTCATCATTTGAAAGACTTAATTGTTTAACGATATCACCACCAAATTTTTGCTGGAGTAAAACTTTCTTCTTGCCTATGGGGGAAAACATCACAATTCTAATGAAGTCGAGTCATAACGAAACTGTTCCATTTACGTTTCCTTCAGAAATCCTTCTCTTTTCTTTAATTTTTCTGGAAATTATTAGGATTTGTAGAAAGAGGACACAGAGAGATAATTTTGAACTCATCAAAATCCTCCGATTCAATTACCTGTTAAAACCATGATTGAAGCAGCATCTTTAGTACTGATTAAGCTGCTATTAGTCATTTGCTTGTTTGGAAGAGTATCTCAGAGTTCACATGCGGTCAATGATTATGCAATTGTTATCGATGCTGGATCGACGGGGAGTCGTTGCTTTGTCTTCCACGTTCAATTAGATGAAAATGAGAATAGAAATATATCCAGCTTTTCATGTGGTAAAGTAATCCCTGGTTTATCATCCTTTGTTACTTACCCGCAAGAAGTGGCATCTTATATGGCTCCTTTATTAATAAATGCAGCAACAATCATTCCACGATCTTTTCAGCTGAAGACTTCAGTCTTCATAAAAGCTACTGCTGGTATGAGACTGTTATCTCCGGAAACGCAATCATTAATTTGGAAAAGTTTGATCAATGGTTTAAATCAAAGGTTAGATATTCCGTTTTTAATAGTGAAGCAGAACGTTGGAACAATTGATGGTCACGCCGAAGCTTTCTTTGCCGTATTAGCCTCAAATTACATAGCGGGCTCTATCGATGGAAATCTACAGTAAGTTCTTTTTGATTTTGTACAGTACAAGAATTTTCTTACGGTTCACCAGTCCTATTGATGGAATGCCTATGTTAGGAGCTTTAGATATGGGCGGATCTTCAACTCAGTTAATCTTTTACAACGGTACTAATGATGCGAGAAAGGTCCATGCTGATGACTTTTGGTCCCATTCATGGCTTAATTATGGTGTACATAGAATTCATCAACGAGTTCTAGATTTTATTTACAATACTAACTTCCCTGATGTGAAGCAAATCTATGCGAACAACGACACTGAAAAGTGTGAAGTTTTTATTATTCCCAATCCTTGTGGTTTCAAAGGTCATAGACAAGCTTACCTGAGCCAGACTATATTTGAAGGTACTGGGGAAGGAGAGAAGTGTTTTCACATAATTGAGAAGGTAATTTGGCCAGATCTCTCCACACAAGACAAGCAAACAGCTTGTCTTCGAGGAAGGCCTTGTCCTATCGACGAAATTGAACATCCTTCAGTCCACGGACACCATTTCTACGCAATGAGTGTTTATTATTACACTCTAGACTGCATGAGATTACTAGGACCTAGTTTGCTTCCACACTGGTAATTCATCTTATTATACTAAATACAAGTTTTTATCGATCATACAGGCCTACACCAAGTTTAGAGGAGCTGGAGGGAGCTGCGATTTCTTTCTGTCGTTTGGAGTGGGATTCACTACTCAAAGAGTTTAAAGAGAGCAAAACCCACCCTTATACTCGAGAAGCTCAGTTACCTGATCGCTGCTTTGAAGCTCTCTATATAATAACTTTACTCGAAAAAGGCTTTGCTTTCGATCGTTTCTCTAGAACTATTACTTATGCACTTGAGGTTCATCATCTACTTGTTCAAGATCTCATGTTTAACTTTGTTTTTAGGTGGAGGGCAATGAAGTGGAGTGGACTTTAGGATTTGCTTTGGCAGAAGTCGATTTTCGACCTCATCATGATAAACCATTAATTCCTACTACAGCAAGGATAACGTGGAAGTATCTTCTCTATGGAGCTTTAAAAGGCTTGATTGCCCCTTTTGTTTCAGTGTATAATTTGATCAAAGCATCAATAGTAACTGCAGAAGAATATGCAATTTATGCCATGAATAAAGGGAGAGGAACAACGCAAATTGTGCTTAACTTGCTTTCATCGATTAGGGTGAAACTATTTTGAACTGGAACTCTCCATTGGAAAGGAATTTTTTGTGTTTCTTTTACTTTGTCCATTTGCGTTTATTCATGTTTATTTTTGGCCCATATAATTCAAAAACATCGATAAAACTCTCAACCTTGTTAAATTAATATTTACAACTAGAATATTTGTGTAGAAGTTTATGATTGTTCAACTTCCATTTTTGTTATCCCCTGTATTGAGTCCTTACTCTCAATCTTAGCTCGCTTCACTTGCACCTCTTCCCTCTTCAGATCTTTCTTGGATTGCTTCAGTCTCTTTCCTGTTTCATTTGCTTGCTTTTTTGAAATTTTCTTTGTAGCGGTTTCTTCATCCGAAACAGGCTCTTTGTCAATATCTTCTTGGTCTGCATTCTGGTTATCACCATACCCATAAAACTGATTTATCCTCTCTGTTAGAAATTTATCACTTATCTTTTTGCCTTGTATCATTGCTGAAACAATATTCACCATAGGACCAACTGAGTTTAATTGAGGAAGTGTCCCTTGATCGTGTCGACCAGAATACTCAAAGCTCTCATTGCTCGAAGCAGCGATTGGGCTAACATAATTTATATCGATGGGTTCTACATTTTGCACTGAAAATTCTTGTTCTGCTTCATTCGGAAACTTGTATTTTAAGGTTATTAATGGTAATCGACTCATTTGTGAAATGATTGTACTTTGAGTCGCATCCAAACAAAATAAGAGTCGATCTCAGAAACAGTGAATCAAAAGAGTCGATCTCGATTGAGTTCTGGCCGTCATGTTGTTCTTCCTTTGCTGGTGGACTGTGCTTTTGAGGATCTCAAAGGTCTTGGCGAATCATCAACACCCATCCCACATTGAAGCGAATAATCTCAAGTATATCGAAGAAGTTCTGAATTCCAGAGATCACTACGTTCGACGAAAATGTGGGAATTGGAAAGACTCATACCTTAAACACTACAAAGAACTTCTGGAAAAGCCGTATTCACAAAGGCAATCTTTGATTTTTATTCCACATTTAAGCGGTAAGGAAAATTTGTAATACAAAGCCTCTTTTCACATATTCAAACAGGAATGGCTGATCGAATAATTGGAATGGCGAGTGCATTCAGCTTTGCTCTCCTTTCTGATCGACTTTTCTTTATCGGTCGAAGAAAATCTTTACCTAATTTAGAAGAAGTCTTTACTTCACCGTATGTTAACTGGTCACGAGTGCAATATGAAGAAGATTGGATTCTTGAGCCCTTGCAGCACAAAGCCAGGGTTCGTAATTACAATCAATCTGTATTGGAACAGAAGCTCTACTATGCTGTAAATACCCTTGATGACTGGAAGCTTCAAGATCGTTTCTTACGTCAGAATATTCGAGATATTTTAGGTAATGACTACCGCGAGACCTTTATTGTACTCAATAGAGGGAAAACCATACGCATCTTTGAGAATCAAAATTATGCAAATCAACTCAATGGTATGGGAATCACACCATATACTGCATTTGGTTGTTTTGTACAATTTCTTCTACGACCCAAGCCTTTCATCTTTTCTCCTTTATTTGAAGAATTTAAACAAATCTCACAATTCACTGCTGACGCTGATTCGACATTGACAAAGACCTTAACTCGATCAACCACTTTAATTATAGCGATTCAAATCAGGGCAGGGGATAAATTCATTATCAATGATCAGCATACGATTGACATAGCTCAGTACAGTGCTTATTTCACCTGTGCGAAGCAGATAGAGCAGTTTACCCTCGAAGCTCTCGATTCAGTCACAAAGAAAAAGTTCACTGAAGCCAAGTGGCTTTTAGTCTCAGATTCAGTTCCTTTACGACGAGCTGCGGTCGAAAAGTATGGGTCTGATAAGATTATCACTGAGCTCCATTCCAAGATTGAACATTCGTCGAAGGAAACAAGTGTTTGCAACCCGAATAAAGGAGGGAATTGTAACGTCAGTATCGATGGTTTTGCGACTGCTGCTGCGGAATGGTGGCTAATGTCATTCGCGAGATATCACGTCATCTCCCGTTATAGTGGCTATGGTCGCGCTGCTGCGATGATGTCACTTTATCCTAATTCAATTTTCACGATACCTGACGGGAAAACTGCATCCAACGACATCGTCTGTAACAACCAAACATACACTGATCTGGAGACCCTGTCATATGATTGGTCTGGTATCTAACATAATTTCTATAGTAATTTCTGTGATTCTGAAATCTTTTTAAAAGTTCATCTATCGCATCCTCTCTGTACAAAGGAACCGAAGACATTTATTTGTTCGTGTTACAGTATGGCATCAGAAAATAATTAAGCAAATTGTTCGACCAAATTAAATGAATTTATTTTAGTATCTTCGATATCTATGATCCCTCAAACGGTTCCCTCCGTGCGAAGAATACAATGGACTATTGTTTTTGATAGTTGTATTGGTCATCTTCACCACTAAAAAGAAAAGAAAGGAAATACTGATATCAAATTGATATTTAGTCAAAGTAATAGTTCCTTACCCACTCTGGCTAGGCGAGGTTGGACTATAGGCAGGAGAGGTTGGAGAATACTGCGGGGACGTTGGGGAATAGGCCGGACTAATGGAAAAATTAAAAATATGTTAATATTGGTTTCTTAAGAGTTTACCTCGTAGGACTGTATGCAGGTGACGTTGGAGAATATTGGGGTGAGGTAGGAGAGTAAGCTGGGCTCGTCGGACTGTAAGCCGGAGAAGTGGGCGAATAAACAGGACTAAAATAGAAACATTGGAATTAATTCAGATCGAAAAACCAGGTCGTGGCTTACCTTGTCGGACTATATGCAGGTGATGTGGGAGAATAAGCAGGACTCGTGGGACTGTATACAGGAGAAGTTGGAGAATAGGCAGGACTATGAAGGATAAATTAAAGAGAATTTCAAATTAGAATCGAAAGCTCTTACCTCGTTGGGCTATATTTAGGAGAAGTCGGGGAATATGCAGGCGAAATTGGACCAAGAGCAGGAGTCATCGTCGATGGCTGATGGAAAGGAGTTGTCACCGAATACGATGGCACGGACGATCGTAAAGGTGAGAGCGCTTGATACGAAGGCGAGGTCGCATAAGCTGCAGGAGAATTTAAAGCTCGAATGTAAGGGGATTGGAAACCCGTGGCAGGAGTTTCAGCATATGGGGTAAAAGCTGCAGGAGTGAAAGAGCCAGCCATAGGCGAAAAGCTTCCCATCGTCCAGCCTGGAGATTGTGCGTAAGGAGTATTAGCGATGTAAGGGGTGGCCGCAAAATCTTTTTTCTCATCTTTCAACAAAGGGTTTAAGCCATCTGTTGCAAGGACGTCTGTAGCCTTGGCAAGCATTTCGTGGTTAATCAAGAGATCCACCAGACCACTACCAACTTTCGCTAACTGTCCCAGCATCACATTTTCAGTAACACCATTTAAAATATCATAGTGGCTGAAAGCAGCAGAGTTCATGAACACTTCTACTGTTTCCTCAAATGAAGCGCGAAGCATCGGTCCGGTTTCACCTTTATTGATTCCATGTCGGGAAACTGCCATAAGGTATCCACCAAAAGTCATACAATCTGCCAAACAAGCAATATGACGATAGTTCACATAGGCACCATCGAAAGATAACACATTTCGCAACTCATTGAATAAACTTGCACGAGCAGCCTCAACTCCAAGCACCTGAAACATTTCTACCACATCGTTGGATATGGTTGATGTGTGATCAATCTGTGGATAAGTCATGACTTCACCAAGATTTGTTCCATCAGTTTCAAGTACAAATTCTCTTCGCGCCTCTTTTTGCATACCATCTTGCTCAGTCCAAACCTTAACCTTCTTCTCAGAGAGATAGACTTTCTTAATACCTGGAACACCAAACAAATGTAAATCATCCAATAACTTTCTTTGCATTCGAATTAGAAGTTCATAATCATCATTTGTGGCATGACTATCTCCTAATTCGCCGTCAGCATCCAAAGGAGTCTCATCTGCGGCTAAAATTCGAATTCTTAAAACAAAGCCTGAAGTGATATTTTCATTTGGATAAACGACATGCACGCCGTTTCCGAAATATTCTGTGATTCTGTCTGCAATAAAGGATAAAGAGAAGAATTTATCTTGTGCGACACGAGTATTCACCCAATTATCATCAAGAACTATTCGTAACACCCAAGGTGATAATATAGCGTCAGGGCGAGCACCACCAAGATCGATATCCAAAAATTCCGCTGATTCAGCGACTAACATCTTATCTTCTTCGATTACAGTATCTTTGGGATCCGGGTCATAGTGAATTTCCGTGCGTAAAGTAATATCACCCAACTTGACATATTCAATCTGAGAAATCACATCTAATGCTTCGAGTTGATCATCCCGAATTTTTAGATTGATAATACAAGATGGGGTTTTAATGTTCTTTCCTACATTCAGAATTTCGTTTAAACGAGGCACACCTAGAGTGACGTTTTTAGCAGAGATACCAGTATTGTGGAAAGTATTCAAAGTCATTTGTGTTGCAGGTTCACCGATGGACTGAGCGGCGATAACACCTGCCATTTCACCAGGGTGACAAACTGCTGCCCGGAAATCTGAAACAATGGAGCCAACTACAAAGTCAAAAGCTTCCTTTGATAACCGATAATCTCGTAAAACTCTCTTAGTTGCTAACTTAGATCGTAAAAGAATTTGAAACAAAAGAGTTGCGTTTTGTTGAGCCTCTCTTGAAATTGCATCATTTCCGCGGACAATTAGCAATTCGTCCTCACAAATTTTTTTCACAGCTTCAATGACATACTGTGGATGTAAAGGGCATGGTTCATGAACATTGACACGGAACTGTCTTTGCGCATTCCACACGATACGATCAATATTCACAGGAAGATAAGTTGCTGAGTCATATTCAGCCCCACTTCCTCGACACCCCAAAATTTCTCGGACCATAACTTTATCACGTAGAAGTTGTTCGTACTCTTCATCGAGTAAGATTCTTAAATCAGGGTCATTTCGGCACTTTTCTATGATTAATGGATGCATATAATAGGCGAGTTCATTGGTTCGAGAATTTACGTAATTCATTCTTCCAAGATATTCAGAAGTAAGATCTAAGTAGTAAAATTCACGGAATTTACTTATTGTCATGAGATAAGTATCAAAGGCCTGCTTCTCGATTTTAGTTGCATCCATACCGTCTTCACCATATAAGAATTGCATGACACAGCCACGAGAATTGCGCAAAGTGGTATCATAACGAGCCATGACAGTTTCCATAGCCTTAACCAATCGACGCTGGATATAACCTGTTTCTGAAGTTTTTACTGCAGTATCAATACAACCTTCACGACCACCCATTGCATGAAAGAAAAATTCTTGAGGACTCAATCCTCTAAGGTAGCTGTTTTCAACAAAACCACGAGATTCCATTCCTAAATCGTCCTTCGCAAAATGGGGGAGAGTGCGTTGCTGGAATCCGTATCCGATTCGCTTACCTTGGACATTTTGTTGCCCAACGCAAGCAATAATTTGAGAAATGTTTAATTCAGATCCTTTCGAGCCTGCCATGACAGTACCTTTAATTGCATTGCGATCTTTTAAAGATCTTTGTGCGGACTTTCCTACAGTGGAACGAGCATCATTTAAAACCGTATTAATATTCATTTCGAAGGATTCCATAAATGGCTTTCCTGGCACCGGCTTCAGTTGTCCCTCCGTTTGAGCATCAGCCATGATCTCTTTCACTTTCTCTTTTGCTTTGTCTAATGTTTCTTGGATTTTTTTAATTGTTGTCGCATCAGCGACGGTGTCACTAATTCCAACAGAGTAAGAAGTATTAACCATCCAATAGTTTACTATTCCTTGAAGTTGATTCATGAAGTTACGAGTTTCTTCCCATCCTTTTTGTAACCAACAAACATGCACAATCGAACCACCACTTGTTCCTACAATATTCTTATCAACAATTCCTTGCAAGAGGACTCCGCTATGGATAAGAACTTCAGAGTCCAAGAAATTGAAAGGATCAGAAATAGAATCATCCTCAACATGATTTTTCGATTTGCCCTTATAATTCACTTTCGGACAAATCATCGAAAATAGTTGCTTTCCAGTCCATAAAGGTCGAGGTTTTAAGATAGCAGGTGTGGGTAAAAGACCATCCCAAGTCGGAATCCACATCATAGCATTCATGAAGACATCTTTCTCGATAAAGATATCTCTTTTGGTCATTCTCGTCACACCAAGTAACGCGTCTTGCACGATACCCATGACGTTACGGTTGCTCTGCGGGGTAACAATATTTCGCGGCACCATTACTAACTCCTGGGCGTCAGCTTTGGCAGTAATGGATTGAGGAACATGCAAATTCATTTCGTCACCATCAAAATCAGCATTGTAGGGGGTGGTCACAGATAAATTAAGACGAAAGGTTGACCAATCAAGAATTTTAGCACGATGTCCCATAATGGACATTTTGTGAAGTGACGGCTGACGATTGAACAAAACAATGTCATCATCACATAGATGTCTTTCAACAATCCACCCAGGTTCTAAGGTTAAATCATTTTCCGAGCTCACACGAGCGATGTTAATTCGACTCCCATTTGGACGAATAATATAAACAGCACCAGGCCATTGGTATGGACCACGCGAAACAAGTTCTTTCAATTCATGGATATTAAACGGAGTGACCATCACAGGAACAGTTAATTTTGACGCAACTGAGCGGGGAACCCCGACTTGATCGATACTTAAGTTCGGATCAGCAGTGATAACGGTACGTGCGGAGAAATCAACACGTTTTCCCATTAAATTCCCTCGTAATCGACCTTCTTTTCCCTTCAAACGCTGTCTGATCGTCTTTAATGGTCTACCAGTCTTTTGAATCTCACGGGGAGTGTCGTCTCTTTCATTATCGAAAATACAAGTAACGCGAGTTTGAAGAAGCTTTTCATAATCCCGAATCTCTAGCTGAGGCGCTCCTCTCTCCAAAGCACTTTCTAACGTTAAATTGGTTTTCAAAATGTTCGTTAATTGATGGGTGAGATCGTCTTCTGATTGCATATCGCCTTCCATAACAACTGGGCGCACATGCGGAGGAGGGACGGGAACAACACTCACCAACATCCACTCAGGTCTCGCAAACTGCGGATTAAATCCTAATTTTTCGATGTCAGAGTCTGAAATTCTCTTAAAGACGTTGTAAACATCTATTGCGCGCAATTCTTGCTTCTTTGGACCAACAAGAGCCTCATTGTCATCTTCACCAAAGATGATGAACAAACTCATTCCCTCTCGCTTAAATTGCGGCTGGGTCGCTCCACACGGAACTTTGGCATTAGGATCTTTATTTTTCGCAACAAGTGACATCTTACTTTCTTCATGACCATTCATAACATCTTCACCAAAAAGCAATTGGCTAGCTTGATTCTTCTCCTCAATGTTCTGATCATCGATACCTTCGAAGAATTGGACAATATCATCATTGTTTGCAGAGGCACACTTCACGTTTTTCCGATTTAAATGATCATGAATTCGACGAAAGCGGGTCTCTGGATCATTAACTTTCAGCAAATCACGCTCTTTCGCGATTCGATCATCCAAGAGCAATCGAGAACACTTGAAACAGACACAGCGCAAAATGCGCACAACTTCATCAATAAAGCCACAGTGGTAAACAGGAGTCGCTAATTCAATGTGTCCAAAATGTCCGGGGCAATCATCCATCTTATTCACACCCGCAGCGAAGGAACAATCGCATGTTTTGCATCTCATACCACGCGTAGTGGCTCCCATGCGAGGATCGCTCAAACTTCCGTAAACTGGAATTCCATTGCGATATCTCTCTAATTTAGTAATGCCAGCACGAACTTCTTCTTCATTCTGTAATCTCACCTTCTGAGTTACGGAACCTTTTTTCTGTGTGAATGAAAGAAATTAAAGGAATAGAAGGAAACCCTATTAAAGGGACTTACAATAGCCTCTGGTGAGAAGATGCCAAATTGAACTTTTTTAATTGTGCGTAAGCGACACTTGGAATAGGTGAAGTTTAAATTGGGATTAGACATTTTTCTTAGTTTTCTTCTTCAAATCAAACAAACTCAAAATTTTGCAAGGACAAAATTCAGCTTGACGGACGAAGAACTTGCAAAGAAACGGAGAGAACAAAAATCGGTTTCAGCGATAATCTAACTTCTGTGAACGAAAGTACTCTGGAAACAAGCGAAATACGATTTGCTTCTTCCTCGTACAAATAAATTCACTGCTTTGATAAGATAATTCACGTAATACGAAAGCAAAGAAGTCAAGCAATGATACACAGGAATTAAATTATGCATCACTCATTTTTCGAAAACTACCAACAACTAAGATGTTTAAGCGCTTTTTCGGGCAGTCAATATGTTTCTCGCGATAGTGAAGAAGGTTGGAATTTGGATAGAAAATGATTAAAATAAGTTGGAGTTTATTTTGGAGATTGCTCTTTCATTGCCTTCTTGTGACCTTAATCACGATCAAGGTCATTGATTGGAATGTTATTGATGCAAGTTATGGCCGATCGTTGAAGAGAACGTTCAATTTCCTCTTTGGAACTGACGCGATGGTCGAATCTCTTAATAATAATCAGATCTATACCTTTGATGAATTTGATACAGCTTTGGAAAAAGTTTTTTATACATATCAAAACATAAAAGCAATGTCGATTGCGTCTTTATCTTATGGTTATCGTGATCAAAACTATAATGTGAACTGTAAGCAACAACCCGAAACTATCACTACAACCACATACTACTGGGCGGATTCGACACATATTCATTCTTCCATCAACGAATTTAGCGATATCGAAGACTTGAAGCTTCTCATGAATAACGAATCATTGTTTTTCGACCATTTAGATTCTATGCACCTTGCTTTCGATCTGTGCAGTTACCAACCGCAATCTACTTCCTATCTGGAGAGTAGCAAATGTAATTATTGGGAAATCCATGTACATTATAAATTTATTGCCCAATTATACATTGAAGTCTCAGTAGAGTCAAGTATGCAGAAATCTTGCTCTGCAATGACAACGAAGGAGAGCTTCACTGACTTCATTACTTCACTTGAAGTAATTACATTCTTCATTTGTATTGCATATGCTACTTTTTTATTTCGAGATATTAAAATCGCTGCACAATTATATTTTCAAGTTAAGGAAGCACATGGAAGAGCTCGTTTAAAATATCTTCGAGACCCAAGTCTTTGCAGTGAGATCGAGGCAGTAGCTGCACAGTATGAATGGAGAGAAATTCCTATGGGGATTAAGCGAAGTTTCCATAGTTACTGGTCACTAATGACACTTCTGGGCGTTATTTTTACCTTCATCGACTCCGGCTACACATTGGCAGGTAAGTGAAAGGACTTTGTTCATCACTAACCAACTAACCACGAATTTTAATTCCGACGCCAGTGAGCGACTATAGATATGTAGATTATGCTTCTGCAGGCAAAGCATTGTCTGGATTATCGTGTTTTCTACTGTGGTCAACGCTTGTTCAATTTATTTATTATTTCCCGTCCTTGTATGCAATGGCAGTGACAGTACAAACAGCATTACCAAGGTACCTTTTCTTTTTATTGTTTATTGTTTTGACTGTCTTTTAGAATATTGGCTTTTTTACTCGGTTTCATGCCTATTTATTTTGCCTTTGTTTTTCTTGGGATAGGATTATTTGGTTATAAGGTGAACTAATCCCCGACGCTTCTCTGATTATTTCCCCTGATTTTTCCATTAGTTGGGAATGTTTTCTTCTCTATCTCTCGCTTCAGGGAGTATGTTCGCTTTTGTAAATGGAGATTGTATTCGCCCAATTTTGCATCTAGTAAGTTTTTGGTTTTCTCTTCCATACTCTAACTTTTCCTATTTCGTTTAGATGGAACACAGATCATACGTCGCTGCGGTCATGTATGGTGTCATCTTTATTCTCTTAACAACATATCTTTTGTTAAATATATTGATTGCTATTGTTGAAGAAGCATACTTTCTATCTCGAAAGAAATCAAGATTTTTAGAATATTTGATGTGGAAGAATCTTCAATCGATGGTCTCTAATACGAATGGTGGCAACAAATTTGACTCAGATAGCATGAAGAAAGAAGTCTTCCGCCCTATTGAAGATGAAGAACATGAATTTAGTGATGAAGAGGATGAATGGATTCAGAATGTTTATAGTTCGATTTACACTCGAAGTATGCCAAAAGTCACACCAGAAGATTTAAATATTACATTAGCTGAAGAAGCAGCTGAAATGTATATTCTGGGTAAAACCCATTGGGAATATAGTAAGGTAGTAAACCATATCTTTTCCATTGTTTATACTATCATGTATGTTTTTGAATATTTAGATGATGGATTATTTGGTTGAACAATTATCAACACTCAAAGATCGCTGAAGCCTGGAGGTCTGAACATCTACTCGACGAAGATGAAACGTTCCAGTTTGATTCACTTCGATCACATTTATGTAGCCACCAGAAAATCCATCGCGATAAGTGGCATGCTTCACCGCTCGAAGTGCGGTATCAATCGCCTCTTCCTTAGACAACTTACTCAAATCCTCCTCATGCTCTGATTTCTGTGCATCCAAAATCGAGTATGCCAGAATAGATCCTGATCCGACGCTAAACAGATCGCCCTGGACACAGGAACCCTCAGAGTCGACATAATACACTAAAAAGCAGGGATTAACATCGCAAACTTAAGAAAGTCTTAAATTTCATACATGATGGCCCATTCACTTGATCACACCCTGCTATCATGGTGCCAACAGATAAACCTAAAAGAAAATGATCGCTAAAAGAAATAAGTTCAGAAAACGATCGCCTTACCGCCTCCTCGATACTTCTTCAACGACGAAGCTAAAGCCTTTGCTACCCCAGCAACGGGCATTTCTGATCCATATTCAAAAGACCAAGCCTTTGTCGCTAAAGCAATTTGTCGAATGTGATAGCTGCAGTCTGCTGCGCCGCCAGCCATAGTAGCAATCATTTTTGAAGAAATGGGGATAACCTTTTTCACAGTTCTTGATCCAACATAATTTCCTAGAGATGCCTTCGAATCGACACAGACTATTACACTGTTTCGATATTTGAAAGCTAACGTTGTCGTTCCATGTAGTTGCAATTCTTTGTTAAAAATAGAAAAGGTTGACCCGACCTGTTTGTACGAAATATCAAAAGAATCAAAGGTATTGAAGAAATTAAAGCGATCAGTTGTAATTGGTCGAGCCACGCACCAAGAGATGAGCAAAACCAAACAGATGAAGGTCATCCTCATTTTCGTAAATTACAGTTGTAATTTCCCGTTTCACATTTTTTGATCCAATATTGTAAGAAACTGCAGATTCGAAGAGAAACTGTTAGAATGAACACTTCTTCTAAAGAGTTGTTTGTTTCGTCTCTATCTTCATCATCAAACGATTCACCAAAGAATGAGACCGAGATTGAGAGTCAGACTCAAAATGAAAATATGACCTCCGAGAAGCCACAAGAATCTTGTATCGATACTGTCGTTGTGCCACCAGACCTCAAAAAGTTACAGGGGAGGACTCGGTTTCTCAATATTCGATCGCGGCACCCTAAATTACGAGTCATGAAGAGAGATATTAGACATCGTTACACAGAAATTTACAACAATGTTCTAAATCATCCCGACGCAGATCTCCTGATTGCATTTTTTAAAGAATTTTGCCGACCAGACTGTCTCTTCTTTGTCAGTGTTGCTCCTGGGCTTCCTAAATCGACCAAGATTGGTGCTGTCGAGATTTCACGGCAAGCTATGGAATATCGGAAAACCATTCCAGATGGTGTTCAGTATTTAAGTGATTCCAAGATTCACACTCCATCAGATCAGTCGGGAAGCAGTATTGTTTCCACAATTACATTCAAAGGAACGAGAGTCTTTGAAATTCAACCGGAAGCATCAAATCGAACAGTCAATTCTACTTCTATTTTATCAACACCTACTTCTCATAACAATTCCTCAGAAAGATATAATGGGAAAGAAGGTGAGCAAAAGATTTTATCTGAAATAGAATCAATTAAGTTATCACGAATCCGTCAACCAAGAGAAATGTGTTTGCGTGGTATCTTTTCGATGCACTTAGACGAAGCGAATAGATTCGAAAGGTTTACCATGAGTATTACCGATATTCATGTTCAAGTATTATCTTCTTCATAGCTATGGTGAGAAGAAAACTTCGATGGTCATCGATGATTCTCTCAGTTTATCAGTGGGATCTCCCTTATTGAATTATTTACACGTTACTATCTTACTGTGTCCTCTTGAGGCAGTGGAACTTGAAAACCGAATTAGGGCGAAGGAAATGATTTCCGATACATTGATATTACTCCATCAACTGTTTTTTGTAAATCCTTTACTAATCCTTTTTGTATTGCCTCTGAACCTTTTCTTTCGACCATTTCGCCGCCAATTGGAAACCAGGATGGTAAATGAAAGTTGATGATCAGCTCGGCATTATTGAAGAATAACTTTCTCTCAGGAATGTATCCATAGGACGAGGTAGATATCACTTCAGGAAATAATTTTGATACGATTGAAGCGAAAAATCTTGATCCTTCATACTTTCGTTCCATATTTCGATCATGACATTTAACAATTAAAGAGTTATTATCGAATAAACATTGGAATTTAACACGCGTTTTCAGTAAAAGCCCTGGAAAATGTATAGGTGATAAATCAGCGATATAGTAATTGAAATCACTTTGTACTTTTTCGATTTTCTCAATTCCAGGATTCGCCTTTAGAATTTGCTCTTTTGTTTCCGGGGAATTAAACCATGTTTCAAAGTTATTGTAGACTGTTGAAGAAAGATCTTTTTCTGTGGCATATTTTGCACGAAAGGTGATCAACTTTAATGAGCCAGAAACTTCAAAAGTTATGGCAAAAGTCAAGAGAAGTAGAAAGAAGGACAACTGTTTCATCCTAAATTTTTCTGATTGTCAGGTAAATTAAAGATAATATTTCATAATGAAGACATGATATGCAAACGCGATCAAGAAAAAATGAAGAGAGGTAGGTGGGATGACAGCGATGAAGATACAGAGCAGAAGAAGAAGAAACAATCGCACGATGAGGTAAAAAGGAAGCAGTCATCTAGTAGAAAAGGGGTCAAGCAGGATTCTGTGTCTTTGAAGGAGTTGGAACCAAGTACTCTCTCAACATCGATGCATCCACGACCAGCCCTAAGAGAGTACAAACCCCTTGTTCCAGCATGTCGATCCACGGATAATTATGAAAAGCTAAATTTCATTGATCAGGGAACCTACGGTATGGTTTTTCGTGCAAGATGTGTTGAAACTAAGGAAGTTTATGCTCTTAAGCAAGTCAAGTTCGGTGGAGAGATCGGGAAAATCGGTTTCCCATACACCGCTTTAAGAGAAATCAATATTCTGTTAACATTAAAGCACCCTAACATAATTAATGTACGCGAAGTTGTCGCTGATCCCTCTTCAGATTCAGTGTTTATGGTAATGGAGTACTGTGAGAATGACCTTAAGACGTGCATGAAGCAAAATAGACAGTCCTTTTCAATTGCTGAGGTAATTTATTGATTAATCAATATATTCGTTTCTTTAATTTTCGCTATAGATCAAGCAACTCATGGTTCAGCTCTTAAGTGCAGTTGAGCATATGCATCAACGATGGTATATTCATCGCGATTTAAAGACAGCCAACCTCCTTTATTCCAATAAAGGAATGCTTAGAGTATGCGATTTTGGGTTGGCACGAAAGTACGATAGGTAAGTTCTCATGCATGAGATGGAGTAACTCTGTAAGTTTCCTTGTAGTCCGATTGCCCCTTATACTTTCGAAGTTGTTACTCTTTGGTGTAAGAAATTTCGAACATGATCAACAGTTTCCATTAAACTTTTTGATACCTAGATCGAGCTCCTGAATTACTGCTGGGAAGTCGTTTATACTCAACGCCGATTGATTTGTGGTCGGTAGGATGCATCTTCGCGGAAATGCTGCTGGGAGAGCCGTTATTCCCTGGACAGGGAGAGCCTGATCAAATTTCAAAAATTTTCAAAACTATAGGAGCCCCAAATGAAGATCGGTGGCCAGGCTTTAGCGCTTTGCCGAATGCATCAAAGATTAGTTGGAAACTGCCTTCGAAGTAAGTGTATATCATGAGATGAGCATATATTTTGGAAATTTTTTTGAAATATATTTCAAGGAATCGACTGCGAGAACTATTTCCTTTGACAGGCTTTGCTGGTAATTTACCTCTTAGTGATACGGGCTTGAGCTTAATGAACCAGCTGCTAAATATGGATCCTGCGCAAGTAAGTTCCAAAATCTAGATTTCCTTATGAATTAACACATTATATGATAAAGCGAATCTCTGCCGCTCAAGGTCTATCTCATCCGTGGCTTACAGAGGAACGCCCTTATCCTACAGCTGCTGCATTGATGCCAACGTTTAAATCAAGAGATGGGCAAGATTAATAGTATTAATTTGAACTGAACTACTTTGTAAAGAAAGATTGAATACTTTTCGTTCCTTTAGCGGCTTGTTCATTCAATTTCACTGCTTTCTTACTCGAACTCTTATTTTGTGTTGTGGGAGCTGCCTTAACATTAGAGGTATTGACAAATGATTGGTCCATCTTAGCGTTTGCAAGAGTTGGCTGGAATAAAGCTGCATTCTTCTCTTGCTAAAGACGTTGAGTTAGAAATCGGAATTTTAAAATGTGCGCGATTACCTCTAACTCGACCTCCCAATCCGCCTTTCGCTTGCCTAACGCTGGTTTGTTGCTCAAATCAGACAAATTTAAATGATAGTCTTGAAGTAAAAGCTCCGTTGAGCTTTCAGATAAATAATCACAGATAATTTCAACTGCTGCTTGAACATCCTCCTGACAAGGATCCTCTATCAAAACAAGTTAAAACGCAAACCTTCACAAGGTCAGCTTACCACAAGTTTTGCTTGCTAGAACTGCCTCATTAAGACCCGAATTGAATGAAGTAACAAACGATGGATTTTGTTTCTCTTCCTTTTCTAACCTTTGTCTTTGAAGAATTTTGCCTAATTTGGTTACTTTATTTCGAAGCCAGGTGATCATTTTATCCTTGTTATATCGATAAAACGGAAGATCTTCACCAAATGCCGTATTTACATCACATATTTGATCGAGTTGAGACTGAAAAGCTGGCCGAGAGATGATTTCACTTAGATTTGCGTCGGTGGGAACAATTTGTTCAAGAGGGGAGAACTTATCCTTCGAGCGTTCAAAATAAGGCAACAATATAAATCTAGGATCAATATTGGTCGCAAGATATAGATAGGATGAGGAAGATATCCTTTGATCGATGAAAAAAGTTGTATATTTTTGTAAACAGCATGATTGAAGCTCATACAGTTTGCCTTCATGGAAACAGCAAAGGAACGGCGAATATTTTGGATGGTTAATTAATTTCAAAACAATTCCTTCAGATGAAATCGTTCGAGTTGTTGATTGATCAGGGAAAAGTATGACTAGATCTGTAATCATTTTAAACAAACAATGAGATTTGAATTCAAACTTATAAAAAGCAACTTTTGAAGAGAGAAAAGCGCTTTTTCCATCTTTCCTTTTTTGAGAACTTCTTTCAAACTTCTGAATTTCAAAAGATAAAGATGGAAGAGAAAGATGAAAAAGTTGTCCGAAATGATAGTAGTCTCAACTCCCAACAGATCATGATGAATGGTCAACCTATTCTTCCAACGAATGGAAAAGGAACGAAAAGACCAAACGGTGAGGTTAATCATCTTCAAAGGCAGGATGTTGTTTATCAAAGAAATGAGTTCTTTCTTGATTCCAATAAAAGACCAAAATATATTGGTATAATACCCACAATTCCTTCTTCATCATTCACACCGCATCTACTCCCTTCCTCTCATCAACTCAAGAAGCCATTGAACGCGAATGCGCTGATGCCCAATAATGGCGCACCACCACTTCTACATCAACAAAATAACAACATCATAAGATCTGCATCTCTTCAAGGCCCGCTAACTCAGCCTCATATACCACCAAGTGGCTATTTCATCCAGCCAGCTGTCTTCCTCCCGCATTATCAGTTAATGCCTCATAATTACAGTTTATCACATCCCTCACATCCATTACCTCAACCAATAAAACTCTCAAACGACGTTGATGCGAAGCAGAAGGTTCCACAGATTAGGGAACCAATGAAGGGAATGTCGTTAGATCAGCTTGATAAGCAAGCATCTCAGCTCCTAGTTACTTATGAGTCTCAAGATAAAAAGGGGATTGATGTCAAGGAGGAACGAGTAAATAACTTATCTCATTTGTTAGAGTCCAAAGATCAATTAATACCTCCACATCTTCCGCCTTCCCTCCCATCCAATAGTGATGCTTTGGTGAAAAAAGAGGGGATAAATAGTGGCTCATCTGAGCAAAAGCCTTCAAAGATTAATGGAAGCATCTCGACTACAATATCGCAAAATCAAGGCGATTCCTCTTTGGAGCTTGGATATCTTAGGAAAGAGAAAACCCGCATGAAAAGATTATTATCCACTCTTTCCTCCTCAACTGTTGCTTTCAATTCGCAAGTATCTCCTCCGGCTCAATTAGGACTATTTTGTTTGGAGAGTGAAAACAGTGTATTGAAGGAGGGAACTGTGAGAGTAAGTTTGATCTTTTCTTCATGTTTTTTTTATTAAATTCGACTTAGGTCCTATTAGATCGTATTCAGGAGGAGCTGGATCTCGCTGATGTAAAAGCAACAAACTTTCATGACAATGCTTTTCCTTTGCGACTCCTTAAACGAATTATTCAAGAAGAGCAACATCATCTTAATTTGAATGATATTACAACTAATCACATATTTTCTAACGTTTTAGCGAAGGTTGGGGAAATGTTTGTGTTAGAATTGACAACGCGTGCACTGTGCGAGCAAGAGGCAAGTTTATCGTCAATAATCACTTTGTGCGGAGAGGAAAAGGAGAAATTTCGGCTTTCGGTAAGTCTTGAGTAGTATCAGGGATCGTCTTTAATACTCATTCTTTTATAGAGGGAGCATGTAGTAGAGGCTTTGCGATCAGTAGATTACTACGACCTATTTTTAGAGCATTTTTGATCATTTGATGATTTAAAAATGAAAAGAAAGAAACAAAAAAAAACTTTAAATATCTCTCGATAAAACAGACTGATCATCATTTGTAATATGTCCCACCAATTATCCTCTCCGAACGGATCTCTTCCTTTGCCGGATGCAGCAGTCCATAGTTATTTAGGTGATGCTGTGCATGAACTTTATGCAAGAAGCATACTTCAAGCGAATCAAATCTATCGAATTCTCATCCTTCCTCTTCCTGATATAGTTCTATTTCCTGGAGAGACAGTACCATTAAGAATTCAAAATCGTGAATTCATTCTAAAGTTGCAAGAAATTTTAAAAGCAATTGAAACTAACCCTTCTGCTGACCAAGAGTTTGCTTGTCATATCGGAATCTTGAGAGTAAACCAACGAGCGCGATCGCGCCTTGAGGCAATCGGAACTACGGTTGAGATACGAGCAACTTACGGTCGAACAACCTTTGACGACGAAGAGCTGATCATTACAACAAAGGGGCGGCATCGCTTCCAGCTCCTAAATATAATGCGCCTACCTCCCACATTGACTAGCCAACGGTCATCCAACGTTTTAGTCGGTCAAGTAAAGATATTCCAAGATGAATTGATACTTCCTAAGCTCTCTCCTCGATCTGCCTTTTCTTCTTTCCCGATATCCTTTTACAATCATATTTCGCCTTTTAATTTAGCGAAGCGAGCCTTCATACTTTTGGAAAAATTGTTGCTTTGGAAGGGGAAAAACAACGATGAAGTGATGGTTTTGCAGAAATGGGGATACAACGAAGATCATGGAAAACTCAATGCCGAATTAGACCCCGTTGCTTTCTCCTTCTCGCTCTGTGCGAATTTGCCGATTCCATCCTCTGATTTACAACAGCTTCTAAACGCATTTGACGTTATCGATCGTTTGAAATTAGCAATCCATTATCTGTTGCGCAGTCAGCAATTACAGAGTAAAATCGGATGTATCGTATGTAATCAAATTATCGCAAATAAGAAAGACTTATTTAATGTTCCTGGTGCTGAAGGCTGTGCTGGGGCGTATGTTAATAGTTATGGTGCTGTTCATCAAACCATGACTTTTCGACAACTGGAAGTAGAAGCTATGATAGAACTCAATGGAGATCCAAGCACTGAGGATTCGTGGTTTCCGGGCTATGCTTGGACTATCGTTCATTGCCAGCGTTGTTATAATCACTTAGGTTGGAGATTTACTCTAGCTACAAATGAAGAAAACGAAAGAGGTCAGGGAGAAGGACAACGTAGAAGACAAAGAAATGATACTGATTCAACTAGTTACCCTCAAAGACGACAAAGAACTACTACTACAAATAACAGTACAGCTTTCACAGCGAATTCTATCTTTAGTCGACTTATCAGACAATACACTAGTCAGCTTGAGGACCGGCCACTTTCTCCAATCGACACCGAGTTTGCTTCTCAAAATCCACAATTAATAAGCCATGAAGACACCTCCGAAGTTATTTTGGATGAAGAAAATATGGCACTCACAAGCAATATTTCGGATTCTGAGGAAGCCAGGGGAGAAATCCATCACGCTGATGAGACACACTTGACTCGAGCGATAGGAGACTTTTTTACCGCTTTTAATGCAGTTAATTCAAGGGAAGAAGATTATGAATCAAGTGAACGAGAGGATGATGAGCAAGAAGAAAACGATGAAGAGGACTCGATGAAGGAAGATCAAGCAGATTCAAGCACCTATCACCCAAGCACTTCAGTTTTGAGAGAATTTTGGTAATAGCGATCTTTTTAAACTTTACTTTTTGTTATGTTTTATTCTTAGGGGATTACGGCGATCAGCATTAAGGGAATCAGCGTCAACTTCTCAGAGCAGTGAAAATCTTAGCGAGGAGGAGAGTTAGAGTTGGTAAGCACTCAACAGTGCAGTAATGTGTAAATTGTGAATAGGTCGATATATCTCTCGCAATTCTTTTTTGAGATTATTTCGATGATCCATGTTAATTAATGAGAAGCCGTGTGATGATTTCAGAAATGAAAAGATTAAATACTTTCTGAAGCAAAAGAAACAATACCGATAGTTGATAATTAT
Organism: Poterioochromonas sp. DS; assembly: GCA_015145745.1. Lineage (NCBI taxonomy): Eukaryota > Synurophyceae > Ochromonadales > Ochromonadaceae > Poterioochromonas > Poterioochromonas sp. DS. The sequence goes on from VKHI01000028.1 coordinate 97,027, forward strand.
TCCTTTGAAGTACGATCGTCTAAAAATGAAAGTATTGAATCGAAAAGAATCTTCCACTCAGGAATCGTGAAAGAATCCTTTTGCGAACAAATCAAACCCGACGTATTATCCACTTCCAAATCAGAATAGATAATATAAGGCTTGATTTTGAAACCAAACATAATATTTACGACGGCATCAATTTTCCATGTGACTCGTATCATAGAATTGTTCGCTGATGAAGATAGAGGAGAAACATCGATCACAGACATCTTTGACCGACGTGAGTCAAATATCTTTCGCACACCCTGTGCATAGTTTTGAATTCCAACAACTTCAACATTCGGATCTTTGAATTGAAATTCATTTAGAAAGAAAGTTGGATCGACTAAACCAGTGACAAACCATTGTTTGTCCTTCAACGTTTTCTCTAAATCTATGATTAACTGACCCATTGAGGACTTTGGTCTCTTCGGGAGAGTCCAATCTAATTGTTCGAATTCTGAGTTGATACCGCCGGTGGGTAAAAGAATGGATACCCACTGAAGAAAGGGATTGGAGTATTTTTCCAGTTCCGGCTTCGAGTTTCTCAAGATAACATTTGAATGAAAGTTCAAAGAGACTAATTTCATTGGATTCCTCAAACCAACAAAAATTTGTGCAATGAACAGAAGAACTAAAGTGAAGCAGCGAAGAATATGAAGCATCTTACGACTCTCGTTGTTCGTCAAGTGAAGATGTCGATTTAATCAGTCGTAAATTCACGTCGTAAAAAGCGCTTATCAGGTTTTCATTCAAACAAAACAAATCGAAAAAACTACTCACCTTGCCTTCAAAAGTTGAGGGTATTAAGACTTTGGAAGAATGAGACTTCAAGATACCCAACGCTATGAGGTCATTACATTTTGTACAAATTATTTATTTGATAAATACCCGAATGAGAAAGGTTTATTTCGATCATCAGTTTCTCAGACTGAAGTGAGATTACTGCAAACACAAATTGTTCAAAGAAGTATCGGATATCGTGATGATTTGGATCCTAATGTTGTTGCAGAAGTTCTTCAAACATCTTTGAAGGATTTATCTTCCCCTTTATTTCATGAGGTTTATAAGGATGTGGTACATACTGGTAAGCGTTACCCTGCTTCATTGTCTATTCTCATCTTTCGTTTAGAGTTAATTGAAGATGATTATGATCTTAATAAATCAACTGTTCAAAGATGGATCGTGAAGATTCCTGAAACAAAATTTGAGATTGTAAGGATTTATCTTCGGTATGTACTATTTTTAAACGAAAATTATTAGGCGAATCTTCTATTTAAACTTCTCAATCGGCTTGCTGCAATGGAAGAGAACGAAGCAAGCTTAATGCAACTGGCTTACAGTATTTCTCCGACGATCTGCCGCCCTATGACGAGTGCTTATATGTCGATTCGCCATATGGAAGATTTGAAGAAGATTCGTCCAGTGATCTTGTTCTTAATCGAGAATCACAGTGAAATTTTTTTGATTAACCGGTTTTCTTCCTCCTTTCATGGATCTAGTAGCGGTGGAAGATCCCCTATCATTGAGCTCAATGATATGGATAAAGCAGGAGGAATACTTTCTGATATTATGGCATCTGCTATGGTGATCGATTCTCACAAGGCTCAGGTTGTCGATCAAAAATTAGCTGTCTCTACCAACGATACAACTGGAGAGTTTCCTTTTGTGAAACCGAATCTTTTGGTTATGATTCCAACTGGGAACAACTCTGCGTCTGAAGTTTCTTCTAATTCCTCTGTCGAGATGGAAGCGGATAATGAAAAGCCGCAAAGCTTTGGGCATTCCTATAGTGATACTGAGTGGAAGGTTCGTTGAAACGTGTCCTCTTCGCTTCTTTGATTCTTAAATTGTTTTAGATCTTGTACGCGCTTGTTAATACCAAGGTAGCTAATTATATGGATCTTGAAGAGAAAGATACGGCAGACTTTGTCGCTGCTGAGGCAAATGGTGATGCTCATCATGTTTTTATGCAATCATGGACCGCAAGAGTTACGTCTCTTATTAATTCTACATCAGCGATGAAGTCAGAGGCAAACACTCTTCCAGGAAGTCCTACAGGAAGTATCGGATTAGGCAACAAATCTAATTCGAGCAACTTAAATAAGAGTTATGCTCGTCGTATTCATCGTCGTCGTATGGTGGCAGATTGCAAATCGCTTAGAGCTCAGATTTATGAGTTCGAGCAGGAGTTCACCAAGAAGTACGGTCGCGCACCGAAGACACAAGATCGTGGCCCATTGCAAACAGTTTATTCCAAGTACCGCGACTTGAAACGAGAAATTCGGGACGGAGCGGCTACGGATATCCAACGAGTCATCCGCGGCTACAATGATCGAAAGAAATTGAGAAGTGAGAATCGTATTCTCTTTCATCGAGTCATTAAGTCACAACATTCCACTGCGATGGATGTTTCTTCGAGTAAGAACTATCGTAGCTTGGCCTTTGATGCACCTTTACTCTCGTTCTCTCTTCACTCTCAGGTTCAGGCGGTAATGCGAAGAAATCGGATGCCTTCTCTTATAAAGATGCTGCTGATTCAACAGGAGGATCCGGTGCGGGATTTGCTTCTCAGAGTGAGCTCTTTACTAAATTGAGAGACTTATTGGAGCAAAAGAAAGATCTGAAGAAAAAATTAAAGAAATTCGATGAAGATTTTCTTGAACAGAATGGTCGCGCCCCGAAGAAAGCTGATAAGGAAGTGATTCGTCCAATGTATCAGAAATATCATGAGTTAAAAGGCGCCATTGATAACGCGAAGAAAGTTGTTACTTCAAGTGGCTATGCAATCCCCGAGGATCTGTCGGAAGAATTTTTAGGGATTAATTTAGGCAGCTCTTTGCGTTCGGCGGATAGCAAAAGGAATTATATTGGCATTGGAAGTGGAAGTCGCGACGAATTGAGCGACATGGAAGCAGGTATTCTTGTAATAGTTCCCTTAAACTTTCAATATTAATTTCCTGCTGATAGATGATAAAGCTCAAAGTAAAGGTACAATGTCCAAGTCCAACAGTAAATCTGCTTTGTCAGATGATGAGGGAGGTTAGGCTGTTTTGCTTCTAATAATTCTATTCTTGAAAGGTATTCTAATAGAATGGAGTACCAAGTCTCAACCACCGAATCTAAATAGTAGCATCAACCTTTCCACATTAAACATTCAAGCGATGACAGCGGCAGAAAAATCAAAGAAGTGAGCCACTACCTTTACACTGACTGTTGAGTTTAATGTTGTATTGTAGTTTGGAGGCATTGCTACAAGAGAAAAAGAATCTTCATGCGTATTTGAAGGTTTATGAGAGAGATTTTAATCGATCTCATGGGAGACCTGTTATGAAGAATGAAGATATTCTCCCCGTTGCGAATGAATATCAACGTTATAAGGTCAGTTGTAACATCACTTTCTCCTGTTGCTTCTTTTCCAATACCATATTCTATGTTAGGAGTTGAAGAATTTGATTAAAGAGCTCAAATCATAGAAATAAACTTCTTTATGTTTTGCGATGACATATCTTAAATTAACAATTGATGAGAGATCAAATTGCTCCCCGTTTTGACAAAGATTGTTAATCATCTAAGTCTTTGAAATGTGATTAACCATCTCCCCTACTACTAGCGAAGTTTCAATTCTACAAACAAAAGGAAAATTATAAACACTTGGAAAGACCTTCGAAGCAATATCTGAGGAGGAAAAAAGGATTTAAGAAGGAATGAAGAAGTGAGGTAATAAAAATAAAAATAAAAATAAAGGATACAGACACACAATTAACTGTGTAAAATGAAATTGGACTCGAAACTATTGGCAATGTTCAAGCAACTGAAACGAGGAATAGAAGGAAAGAAATCAATATAAATTTATCTGTCCTTCTTTCCAATATCCGTTCCTGTTAGTCTTCTTCCTTTAACACTCCAACCAAAACAAACAAACTCAAATGGTGCAAAGAGAAATTTGTAACCACTAAAAGATAACCTCGATGGAGACTAAATTCCTCTATTCTCTATTAAATTCGAGTAAAGGCTTTAAATATCTTCGACAGAAGAGTAAGAAGAGTCCTCGGAGGCATGTCGCAAGGTTCTTGTTACAACTGAAGAGTCCTCTTCATCTGTCAACATAGTGTCTTTCTTCAAACATGTTGTTTCACCGATCACTGGCGCACAATTAGAGATTTCAATCACATTTCCATCAGGATCAAATAAAAATATCTGTTGAATACCTGTTCCTTTAGGTTCTTCGAGCTTATAATAAACATTCTCACTGTCTAATACTTCTCTCACTGCACCAATGTCAGTAGTAAGAAAAGCTATATGATCTACGGTGGGTAAAGAAGAACTAAAATGTTGAATTCGGGCAACTTTTACTTGTCGTCTTTCTCGAGGGACACGTGTTTTGATTAAATGTAAATTTAGATTATTTCCGAAGAGCCAATAACCCTCTGCATCAAAAGGAGGTCGGGGGATTACCTGAAATCCAAGCACATCGACATAAAAATTCTTCGACTTTTCTAAATCCAAAACTTCTCGAGAAACATGATTAAAAGCAGTGAGGGGAAATCTTCGAACAGGATGGTGCGACATCTCAATCGCATCACTCAAAGTCCAATTTAAATGAGCACATTCAGGTAATGGAAGATTCATATCTGTAAGCACACTCATATTCCGATCATCTGTTGCAAGATTACCTGCACTTCGAGAAGACTTCATTGTGCCAAGACGAATTTCACAGACGTCTAATTTTGAACAATAAAAGTAATACTGTGAAAATAAACTGTAAACAGGAAGACTTTCTTCACGAAGGATTGAATTTAGGAAGTTTTCATAGACGAAAGTAACGTTACCAAAGCAATGAAATCAAACACACTTCAACTCCAAACTGACCAAAATAACGCGAGAGAGTTGAAGTTCCTTTAAGCGATCGAAAAATCGAAAAATCGAAAAATCGAAAAATCGAATAATATTCAAACCCTAATTTCCTAAACTTCGATTTTCTTGAAAGGCTGTGCGTTTCTTTTGATATCAAAATTCGAGAGAAGAAGGTTCAGAAACCTATTTTCTGATGCTTGGGCGTTACAAGGCTTGAATGATGTTCTAAGATAGCTAAACTGAATAAGTTGATAATTGATTTATTTTTAACGAAGGAATGACGACGGTGCAGTTGACCATTCCCTTCGCAAATACCTTGAAACTTTCTGAGAAGCATAAGTGCACACTGATTTCGTCTCAAGCGAAGCGACTCGCTCTCAATGAATGGGAAATAGCTTCTCTAATCCAACTTTGCAAGAATAAAGGATGGGTGAGTAAGGGTTTGGCATTATTATATAAATACTCAGGCCATGTGGATGAGTTGCAGGAGCTACTTAATCTTTTCTATCATCATCTCGAAGAAATTATCAATTATTCTTCACTAAACATCGTAGAAACCTTAGGAAGAATATCACTGATTGTTGTGAGAATTTATTATTCCATTAGCAATTGGAGGAAGATCCAATTATCCCCAAGATTAATTTTCTTGGAAGAAAATGGCCGAAAGCATTCTCTTTCAAGATATATCGGAAGTAAGATACGATTGATATTGGAATATCTTCGGAAAGTGTCAAATCTAATTCGTGCTGATTTAAAGAATTCGTTGTTGAAGGATATTATTGTGAATGTATTCGGGGAACAAATCCTCTTACTCACAGAAGAAACATCTCTAATTGATTATGATTGGCTTTCCTCCCCGTCCTCCTCTAACTCAAGCGCCACTTCAAAATATTTTATTAAACGCTCTCTTTTGCAGATTATTCAGAATGAAGAGTTGATTCTGATGAAGTGGGAGGAATATGAGGAAAGATGGCCGGTAAATGCTACACTTTTACTCCCTTACCCCGAGGTGAAAAGGTCACTGGCCCCAATGAATTGGTTTGTCAACCTTTTTGAATCTTACCAAACATCGATTGAAATATTGTCTTCAGTTCTTGAAGAGACTCTACTTATTCATTCAACAATGTCCCAATTAGATCACGTTTTCGGAGTTTTACAATCGTTAAGCGATGATAAATTCAAGTCTTACTTTAAAGATCATTCATTGTCAACTGAGAATGGCGATCAAAATAATCCCAATGATGAAGCCAACGCCATTCTGATTCAAGAAATCAATCCTTTGTTGATTACTTTCCCTGACAGCAAACACAAGATTCTCCCGCAACCCTCCCCATTAACCAAACCGACTAATCGATCATCTCCTACCCCGAGAAGTGATGAGTCCAGTCTTAAATCAGAAGTGGAGCGACCGCATAAAGGTAGCCAAGAACTTACAGTGAAAGTCGAGGAAGAAGCTCGATCTGTTGTCACGGAAAATCTCGTTTCGAGCAACACAGCACCCAAACCAAAGAGTAATAACAATAATGCCAGTGCCCTTTCGTTAAATTCTACTGAATCGACTTTGTCAAATCTGCTGTTTTCACCCAAGTTTGCTTCGCCTGATCGAAGAGTACCAATACCAACACCAATTCCCGAACCAACATCAATTTCTGAGGTAAGAATCGTTCATTCACTTCTTTAGGACGCTTATGTTTTCATTTCTGGATAGACTGATAAAAATGATCTGACTTCTGATATTTTGCAGGAAGTTTCTGTAAATAATAGATCGAATTCCACTGTCGCTATCAGTCCTACTTCGCGAAGTGTAGATGAAAAAGAAAATGAAGAAATTACACATCAAGTAAGTTAAATGATCTTTTCTTACCTTCTTTAATCCATTTATTGTGTTCAAAGACTGAAAATCTAGCTAAAGGTCCAAAAATCATGGCTGAACCTCTTTCACCGAGCAAACTCCTAAAGTCATCCACGGTTAACTTTAATGATGAGTCAAATGATATCATTTACTACTTGGAAGAAAACTCTCACGTAAGTAACTCGAGATCAGAGACCCCGCATCGCCAAAATCAAAATAATCGTGATGATGAACGCGGTTTGGAGAGACACAGAGCACAATCTGCTGACTATTTACATCAGATTCAAAATGATGGCTCATATCATGCTGATGATAGAAATTTCTTCAATCGTCAACGAATTATTTCCGACCCTCGAGGTTTGTCCGTTGACCGTTATGTGCGATCCTTTCAAGTTAACAAAGGTAGAAAGACAAAAAGATTCGATCAAGCCGTAAATCAAATATATCAGTATGGGAAGTACAAAAGAGCAGATTTTTCTTTTACATCATTAGCCGCAGCATTAAAAAATGTCGACAACGAGATGACTCGATACGCTCGCGAGCAGAAGGGAAGTATTGAAGCATTAGTGAGGAAGACTGCTGTGAAAAAGATCGAAATATGGTATTTAATCATGTCACCCAGAAAGAAACTTCTGAAGCGTTTACTTCATCGTAACATGATGCTCGATATTGTTTACTCCATAATTGATCAATCTTACAACATCGCGTTAATACGCCATAGACGTCGAAAGCACATGCTGCGTTTAGGGGCCGCTATTAAGATTCAAAGAAATTACAAAGCATGGGTAAAGCGAATGCAAGAAGAAGAAGCCAAACAAGAGCAAGAAGAAAGGAAACAGGCTGTCGAGTATTATTTAGCCATTTGGGTGCGCGCTGTTAAAGCTGGTATTCGCATTTTTCGTTATTTGCGATTTTTAGTGAAGAAGAAAATCATTCACACGAAATTACCAACACCAATCTCTACTCCACCTCTTTCTCGAAATCGATTTATGCTTCCTGGAACTCCAAGTTCTGGCAACGGAGGGATTCAACCCACGGGTCTTTCATTGGTCAGAATTCTCGAGAATTACATTAATGCATTAGTAATTCATCGTCGCTTTGATATCAAGATGCAATTACAAAATAATAAACTTTTACGATACGATAACAATCCATCTGATCCTTCTCAGAGAAGAGTCAAACTATTTCGTGAGTATGGCGCGGCTGTCATTCTCATTCAATCTGTTGTCAGAAGTTATCTACAACGAAGGCGTTTCTTCTTGATGAAGCAAAACAGTGCTATGATTTCACGAGTTGCTATATTCTTATCTCGTGCCATGAGATATCGACGGAGAAAGCAACTAGAACTTGTTCATAATGCAGCGACTAAAATTCAACGCTTTATTCGCGGAATCCTTATTCGTCGTAAGATCTATCAGATTGTTCATGCTGGTTTAAAACTTAACTTTATGTGGAGAAAATATGTTGCTTATAAAGCGTTGAAAGGGCAACTAAGGCGAGTAGACCGTCCTTATACTATTATTCTGCATGGCTTGAGAGACTTACCGAAGAAATATTTAACGTCAGATCAAATAAAGTTTAAGATTTCGGTTTGGTGGAATCCCTTGCTCCATATTGTGAGTAAGAATGACTTTAACGTCATTTTGCAGTCTAAGCAACCACAATATATTTACATCAGCAATCCATTTAAAGTTATGGATGTATCTTCATCTCATCAGAATCATATTGGATTGTTGGATCCCAATAACCCAAATAGTTCTAGTGGCTTTAGCAATGGAGAAGATCCGAACGAAGTCAGTCAATCGAGTATCCTTGGCAATAACCATCATTCCCTAATTCAGTACCCAACTCCTTTACCTAAAACAACGCCAAGTAAAAAGAAATTCGGAAATTTCTTTGCAAATAGTTTTTCAAGGATTTCCCGCCCAATGACACCCAATGAGAATAAAATCAGCCCTGAAGAAACAATAGACGACCGTGCTCATGTATCTAATATCAAAACACCTGAAAGACCGAGGACAGGATATCTCAATCCTTTTAATTATGGCAGGAAGCACGGAACGAAAACGGATGATTTTGGACACATACCTATTGAGCAGGAGAAGAAGTTGCAAATTAAACCAACTCCTCAACCATCCCATGATTTAAGTAATCGATTAGTGATTGGACCGGCAGAGCATGATACCGAGCAGCGTGATCGGCCTCATCAAGACACAGGAATATCACTACCTCCAACCCATTCTACCACAACCGTGACTCCTCATGTTTCCACTCCGGCAGGTCGAAAGAATTCTAAAAAGCGATCGATCAGAATGAGCCAAAATATTCTCCCTCCCTCTTCCTTATTGCAAATGGCTTTGACAGAAGAAGATGAGGAGGAAGATGACGACGACGATGATGATGATGAAGAGGCAGAGGATGATGTTCAGAAAGAAAATGAGGATGAGGGAAAGGGTAAAAGTGAAATCTCTTTGTACGACAATACAACCACTAAAGATTCTTCTTTTAATACTCCTATGAGACGAGCAACGAACATCTCGAAACGTAACACTGTGATTGAATCGCCCTTTCTTCCTGAGTCGAATAATGAACTGGGTACTCCTCTTACACCTCCTCGAGGGCGAGAAAGCCCCCGCCTTCGACACTTCACACCAGTTAAGGGCAGCTCCTCAGTTGCATCTAACTCAGACAGTGAAGTCGAGAGTTTGGATAACTTCAACATGAACGAAAGACTCGGTACTGGTATAGCTAGACAACCTCGCAGTCGCACTGCTTCTATTCTCCAAACCCTGCATTCTGCCTTTACCCGAGCTTCGGACCAGAATGATCAAGGAGATGAAGACCTCGAGAATAATACTGTTAGCAGTGGAGGAAAAACTGCTCGTCAGAGAACTAGCATGTTGTTCTCTAATCTTCCTTCGGCGCGATCCACAAGAGCTAGTGTAGTCCGAACCACAATCAATTTCGCTTTGAAGCTCCGATCTATGGTTCAAAAAACACAATCTAATAACGTAAAGTTAGATTGTATGTGCAATTTCGAAGAAACTACTGTGAAGATTCCTGGCTGTCATGGCAATTCAGTTTTCAAATTTGAGATTCTTGAGGGAGAGTAAGTTTCCATCGATGATTTTTTCATTAAAATATTTGATTTTGCTTACATTGCATTGTAGAAGGAAAATTAGCCATTGTTTCTTCTATTTAGGTAAAGAAGGGGAGATGATGTATTGGGGTGGAGAATACCAACTTGAAATGCGAACAGTTGCCCCTCAAAGAAGAGCGGCGCATTCTAATCGAATGAGCGCAGACGAGATCGCAAAGATTTCCAGAAGAAATAGTAATCCCATGGAGTTTAGCCACGAACCAAAAATAGATTTCCGAGTAATAGCTGGAGCTCCGCTGCGATCGAGGTAAGTTCTTTAAAAATTATTCTTTGGATTTATCCCAATTGACTTTTCTGAATGTAAGATGTCAATGGGCTCGCGTTATTGTTCGTGGTAAAGGTCCTTTAAAACGAACTATTAACAACAGGGATTTTATGAATTCCTTTAATCTTTTTGACCATTGGAATCGGTTTTATCTATCTCTCGATCAATTTGGACTGCATTTATTTGAAAATAAATTTTGTTCAACTGCTTTCTTTACCATTCCCGCGGCAGATTTCAGGACGATTCGAGTAGAATTAGGATTTCCTATTCGAGATGCGACTTTTGATATTCAGCGTGGTATTGACTTGGTCTCTCGAATGTTCAGTGGTGGAAGAGGAAGTTTCAATAGTTCCTCAAATAATTTAATTGGCCGAGACTCTAAAGCTGCAGCGTCCGCAATCAAATCACGAGCAGGTACCGCTGGGGGTGGTAATGGCGAAGGCGATAAAGCGGTCTTGGAAGACATTCATAATGTGATCTTAACTACTTCTTTGGGTGATGAGGTTTATATGAGGTAATGCATTTCTTTTACTCTATTTCCTTTTTATTATTTAAGCCTTATCTTTGATTTCAGGTTTCCTGATACAGCATCAAGAAATGCTTGGCATGAGGTCTTGAGTAATTCTATTTTATATACTAATAATGAAAAATCTAGCTCTGCTGCTGGTAGTTCATTTACTTGGATCTCGGGAGCATTTCGAAGTCCGAAAAAGATCAAGCCATCATCTGTAGATGATAAAAGAGACTTCGCAAATCGCAAGATAATATTTGCTAGTCGAAGCAAAAGTCGAAACAAAGTTTAATAATTATATGATTTGAAATGCAATAATGAGGAGGAGGATTTAGGAATAGATAATACATTATATTGACACCACGTTCTAGAAGCATAGTTTGTTTGCTCTTTCTTTTCCTTTGATTTCTACTTTTCTCATAACCAAGTTGTTTCTGTCTAGAATGCTGATTGATTGATTGTTTGATTGATTGATGGAACGATCTTTCTCAGCATCTTATGAGTGAATGCATTGTCTTGTTAGATGAGTGATTTAAGTGCTTCAGCACTGACAGATTATATATTTCGCTGTTTTTACTTTTTCTTTGTTTTGTTTTTCTCTTTCCTAGTAGTAGCATACAAGATTAGTGCAGAATGTCAGTTGCTTTTGAATAAAAATTTCAGTTATAACATAATCTTATCTAATCACTCATAATACCGGGGACATCTTTTACATTTAATGGAGATCATCTTTCCGCTCGAAAGACATTTCATCCGAAGATGAAGAAGAAGATCTTGACTTATTGTAACATTACATGAAAGACTACCTCCCATCTTACTAATGTCTTATCTTAACAGGAATAAATCATTAATGTACTATAGTATATTATGAGCCTTCCTCTTCATCTTCCTCTTCTTGCTGAATGAATTTGAGAAATTCTTCATTCTTCTGACTATAGGAACATGCAATCGAGAAAGGAAAATCCTTGATAGAATTGTTATCATTATAGCTACTATTTTCACTTGTTTGATAGGTATTTACAGTTCGCCAATGTTCTGAGGTCAGATTAGAATCAGCGCAAGAGTAACTTCTTGCCTTGTTACCAGAATAACGATAGCTGGATCTCTGTGAAGAAACGCTTGGAGAGTTTTCCGATTGATATCCAAAGGATGTAATCGTTTCTTGAAAGAGGAAAGGATAGCTTGAAGCTTTGACAAGAATCTCTTGACACTTTTGAAGTTTCTGTAGCTCTTCATAGACAATTTCGGAATCAGTCTCTCGAATCATCTGAGATATTTTCTTCTCATAAAGGGAAAAAGCAGTTTCTCCTCTATTATTCTTCATCTAAGCACGAAAGTTTCTAGGAATCGAATAGTCAAGAAAATCTCATTCTTACCTCATAAATCAGCTTCTTTTTCCGTAAAAGATAGTTTGAATCCATTTGCATAAATTCATTCAATTGATACTTCGCAAATGTTCCAAGAGAATAATTATCTGATAGTGATCGTGGTGAAGATGAGTTAGAGAAGTGAAAAGTTGAAAAATATTTCCCTTCAACAAAGTTTATAACTAATTGTATGATATTCTCATCTGGAGACAAAGCAAGATAATGCAAAGCTGTATTACCTTCAAAATCTCGTTGTTTTACATCATAAATAGGTTTAATACGTAGAATACATTCAACAGCATGATAATTTTTCAATTGGATGGCGATTTGTAAAACATCTTTACCATCTGATCCTTTTTCATGAACATTAATTCTTGATTGATAACAAAGTTGTTCTAATACTTGTAATTGATCGAATAAGACAGAAAAATGAAGAGCGTTATAACCATATAAAGGATTAATTCCATTGGGATCATAATCATCCGAAAATTTTAATAAATAATTTAGAATTTCACATTGATTTAATAAAACACAATATTGTAATAAGTTTAACTCAAGAACTGATTGTGAAAGTAATTGATTGCGTGTTTTTTCACTTTCATTATCTAATGGTTGCTTCACTAAATGAGATTGGTAAAGAGGATTGTTACACGGATAGCGTATGTTGATAGTGTGACGAAAGGTTTGTCGAGCATTCAAATCTTCATCTTCGAAATAAGATTGAATTAAGAAAAGGTTTCCATGGCTGCATGCATGAAACAGTTGATGGATCATAAAACGGATTGAAGGGTCATTACATGGTGAGCCAATTAACTCCATCGCTGGCATTGGACTTAGATCAAATTCATCATCAGTGTTTGGTGAGAAAGATGATTGAAGATGCTTAGCATTTAAATTACTCTTTACATCAACAAAACTTTCAACGGGAGCATCATTCAGTAAATACTGCTCTTCTTGTATTTGTATGATTTGCTGCTTTAAATTTGCTAATTCATTCTCGACATCCTTCTCAACTTTGATTGGAATGGGTTCTAATTCTTTCTTTCGAAATTCTATGATCTTATGATCTGATTTCGTCTCTTCGTTGTTGCCTTTCTCGGTTTTGCCAGAACTCTTGACAAAGGTAATGGTAGCAGGAAAAGAAGATTTCGAGTTGCTTCCTATACATTTACTTGTATTGCTTCCCATTTTATTCTCGATAATACTTAAGGCAGGTACAAATTCTCTTTTCAACAGTGTTTTCAAATATAGAATGAACTTAACACTCAACACTTCACTGAGTCAAATCAATTGAAATTCACCACAACCGCTTGAAATTGACCTTCTTCTTATTCTTCAAATGTAGTCAGTTTTATAGTTCTTTAAGCTGTTATCCACAAGAAAGGCAACAATTAATCCTCCTAAGATGAATAAAATTGATCCCGTCGAAACCATGCCAGCTAGTCTTAAATCTAACGAAAAGAGTGTTAAGACTTCTTTCCTCGTCCATTCAGGACAACTTTGAGGATCCTAACAACGGAGTTTGAACAACAAGATTATCATAAAAAATGATAACGATTAGAAAGAAACTTACTTTCGAGCATCCACTACATCCAGGAAGTCCTTTTCTGCAAGCATAATCATAAATCACTTTTCTAAGAAGAAACATTAGCCTTCAAAGATCAAACCAGTAATTGTACAATGACTTACTGCGAAGGTAGATAATTATTCACAACAACTCCAGCCAAGGTCCACTCAACGCCAGCACTCGCAGCAAATCCTAATACTATCAAGATCATTAGCCCAATATACCTGCCCACCAGCGAATTAAAAAACTGAAGCAAAACTGTGATGACTTACGCGGATAAAAGTGCTCGGGATTTTATTTTACCAGATATAATTCCTAAAGGTAACGCAACAATTTGAGCGACCGCTAACGCAAGATAAAGCAGTGGGAACCAATTCGCTTCTAAGTCTAAGTCTTGTATCCACCAATAGTATATAGTCAGAGCAACACAACCCGCGACCGGGAAAACCAAAAGATAGTTAATTACATCTAACATAGTTTGAGTGATAACAGGAGGAGTAAGAAGTTGAACACAAATATATATCGACCAAATTATGATAAGCAACTCGCCGAGTGCAACGAAAGACTGGACTAAAATGATGGTAGCACCCCAGTGGACAGCGCGATTTATCGCTTTATCTCTTACGTCTTCACAATTAGTGACATTATACGTGGCGAGGCACCAAGCAGCATACTGAGAGGATGAGGAAGTATTGACAACTGGAGCAGCGAAACATGTTGTTTCTGCAGTGTAAGTAGGACAAAAGATTCTTCGAACTCCTTTAAAGTTACTTAGATCCCAACTATGTTTAAACCAAATTTCAGTATACAAATTATAATTAAAACATGAAAATACTCCAACGATGAAGGGAACGATGAAAAGAATAATCAACCAAAAGTAAGCAAGAAGAAGATCAAACGAGATCAAATGAGCACCTCTCATTCCTAAAATTGCAACTAAAGCAATAAAAAGACTAACAATTGCCATTCCTAACCATGTAATCCATCCTTCAGTGAAGTTCGGATCAAAAAGTAGTTGACAGAGGAATATTGCTAAAGCTGCGACCAAGAAAGACGTGACACACATCAGTAAGTTAATGAAAAACAAAATTTTTCGAGGACTTGTAGTAACAAGGGCATGATAAGGAAAGAGAAGACGCTGAGTAAAGCGTTCGAAGTAATAAGTTTTGAACATCTTATCTTATTATTATTCAAATAAGATAACTGACTACCAACTTATACCGGACCTCAGGGTCAATAACCGACTTGCCGTATTTTCATGCGAAATGGAAATAAATGACTTCCTTCTTCTTTCAGTTTGATTTTGACCTTGTACGAGTCAAACTAACGAGAGAAATGATGAAGTCTTCACAATTAATTTCTGTTTATGGAGGATGAAGGCGATGAATCGTTACTATTCCAATTTAAAGAACTCTGAACTGTATTCCCTGGCGGAAATCTACAATATCATGAAGCGCGGTGAGTACAGAGCTGCTTACAAGAAGCTATTCCTTTTGGCAAAGTTGGCCGAGCCCAATCCAGAGAATAGAGGTATGACTGCTATTCGATCTTCGAACCCGCAGGCTTCTCCCAATGTGACGCAGCCAGCTACCCATGGGATGATCTCAATGACAATTAACAAGGATCATTCAGAGATTAATAAGTTCTTTCTTCGTCAAGCTATTAAACATTGCTATCACGATTTATTGTTTCTTCAAGTCGAAAAGTGTCTTCGTGAAGGTGATAAATACTTTCTGAACGATTTCAACTGTCTGAAAGCGATGGAGGAATATAAGAAGATTGATAACTTCTTGCAGTTATTGAAAATCGAAATATTCTTGCAACAGGTGAAAGATGACATTTCTAAGGCTTCTAATGAATTTAATGAGAATTTGATGGAGTTTGACACTTTCGTCATGTATTTATCGGTGCTTCATCATTATTATCATAATAAAGCATTGTTACTCATTAGTTTGTCAAAGGATTACGGAAGTTCTATTGATTGCTTGAAGAAAGCTATGGAGATTAAAAATCTCTTTCTTTTATATTGTCAAAAGCATCGTAGCTTCATCCAAAAGATCTTCCCGCAGTGGCTATTTGCTGCTCCAACTTCAGATGAAGGAACGATCGAGGAGGGAAGTGGATCGATGTTGCAATATTGGTATTATTTCTTCCAAAACTATACAATTAGTGAAGCGAATTTGTTGATTTGTTTACTTCATACTGAAATTCTGATGGTTTGGCTTTGTTAGAAGGAGCGAAACATCGGAAAACTTCTTGTGATACAATTGTAAAGGATTTACCAGCCATGCATCAGAATGCTTTACGTAAGGAAGAATTGCACCGAGTATTATTGGAAAAGATGTGCTATGCCTATTGTTTGATTAAGAGCAATCGCCTTTTAGAAGCTAAGGTTTTACTTCAACAAGAAATTGCTGCAACAAGAAATTACCAAGAAAGAACTCAATTCAAAGACGAAATCAATCGTCACAAAGTCAATCGGCATTTATAGTCTCATTACCCCTTCGAAGGAATGAAAAATATGATGACAACCAAAGACAATGACGAATCTTTAACTAAAGAGAAACCTCGAATCAAAGCGGATGATTACTATGCCTCGATGATGATCAATTTAAAGGTATTCTTACTCCATTAAAAGAGACCACGAAGATATAAGATGACGTAAGGTAAGAGCCCTTGACACCTAGTAGTTTGCTTATTCATACTCTGAATCTCAAATTATTGCTTCATATTCAGATTTGAATCGAGTACAAAAGCATCACCAATATACTGCTGCTCGTTATCGCTCGTCGGCAGAATTAGAGAGCGTTGGAGCAGGTTATATGAGAGAAATCAGTGAGAAGATTCCCGATTACTGCTACGTCAAAAATTCTCCCAGTCAAAGCAGACAAAGAGCTTTCTTTAACCGCTTTGTTGGAATCTGATTCATCGTCGAGTTCATGATTTAGTAGAGAAGGAAGAAGGTCGCAAGTCCACCGCGAAACATTTATAGAATGTTCCAAGTTTTCAAGGGAGCACGCATTACTCTCGAGTTAAGATATTCCACTGTTATGATCGCTTGAAGTCGCCAGGCCCTTACCCCTCTGACGCTCCTCCTCCTCGCAACGAGACGATCACCACCATCTCCAATGATCCTCACACCTCCCGCCGCCCCTCACGACCCTCCAACAGTATCCTGGACGTTCTTAGCACGTCGCCCCGCCTCAAACAGCAGCTCCAACGATCAAGACAGCGACATAACGAAATTTCATTCATGGATCTTGTCTCGATACTATCACGCCGAAGGATTCAAGCTGGTACATAAATCTTTACTTTGTGTCTTTTCAAATGATTTAATGTTTTCTCTTTCTATAGGGTCAAGTTGGCGGGTAATTCCCCCACTCCACTCACTCAAATTTATTACAAATGCCATTCCACAAGTATTAATGAAGCATTCTAGATAAGCATTATGAAGCGTTAGATCCTTGTGGCACAGCAACCAGCCTCACTGAGGAGTTGACAACAGCGACGAATTTCTATTACGAGGCAAAAGAGGAAGAAAAGAGGATTGATACTCCAGGATCATCTAAGAACTTAAGGCCTCTTCGTCAAGTTTCGAAATTCTAAGCAACAGGGAGATTTATTAGGAAAAGAGTACCGCGTCTTAGCTGAAAGTTCTCCCAGATTAAATTCCATCCACCCTCCACCCCTCCATCATCCTTTTCATCTTCATCATCGTTCTCCTCTTCCTCCTCTTGCCGCCTCCTTCTCATCAGCGTCGTCATCTTCGCATATTCGGTGTTTCTCAACACCTTAACTATATCGGATTCCGTTTTAGCTTAGTTATCTTCATTTCCTACTTCTATCCTACTATCTACCTCTCTACCTATGTTCCTACTATCTTTCCTACCTTTAAAGTGAAGCGTGATCACTTTAAAGTCTGGAATGTTGGTAGAAATTATCAAGTCATCTACCAATCCAACAGTATCCTGGACGTTCCTCGCACGTTTCTGGACGAAACCTATTAATGGATCTTGTCGCGATACTATCACGCCGAATGATGCATGTCCTTTCAAATGATCTTTACGTTTTCTCTTCTTTTACCTTTAAATTACCTCTCCTACTCTATTTATTTAACCTATCCTACTCTATTAGAAACCTTTAAATAC
>VKHI01000028.1:116620-128425 GCA_015145745.1 Poterioochromonas sp. DS
CGAATGTTCCAAGTTTTCAAGGGAGCATGCATTACTCTCGAGTTAAGATATTCCACCCTTATGATCGCTTGAAGTCGCCAGGCCCTTACCCATCTGACGTTGATGTGAAATATAGAGAGCAGCACTTAGATAATCAACAATTCTACTATGTATTCCAGATGTCGAAGGACGAATTCTATAATTTACCTCTTTGGAAACAAAAGTTGAAGAAGAAATCAGCTCTTCTATTCTAATGTCCTAGCTACTTTTTGTTTACGACAACAATCCGTGTAAAATTAAAAAAGACTTTCTGTGCACTTTTCACAATTATACGTTACTTCACGCAAGCAAACGGTTTGAAGTTAAGAGAACGTCTAAGAGAAACCATGTCAGAGAACATTGAGATTGCTACACAGTCGTCCGCTTCTATTGATTCCTTGAGTGAGGTAGAGAAGTTGAAGAAGGTTGCGAATGAGTATTTTGCTCAGAAGAAATACAAAGAGGCTGAAGATACTTACACTCTCGCTTTGAGCAACGAATCTCCGGCGGAGCTGCGTTCTGTTCTTTTAGCCAATCGATCGGCTGCGAGAATGGGGTTGTCGATGTTTGAACTAGCTCTATCTGATGCTGAAGAGGCCATACGGTTAAATCCAACTTGGGTGAAGTCTTATTACAGAAAATCCTCTGCTCTTGAAGCGATGGGTAAATACCGTCAAGCAATTGAAACTTGGAAGGATGCAAGTTATCATTGTTCTACTAATCCAGCTGATCGAACAGCAATCGAGAAGCAACTGTTACAGTTAAAGAAGAAATGGATGTTGATCTTTTACTCAGACAAGCACCCCATCGAATCTGACGTTGATCTACTTAGTCGTTATTCTTGTTTGTTCGATAAAAGAGAAAGATTATCAACCTTGGCTCACTTTTGGAATGATTCAACTCCAGATGAGCGATTCTCCTATTTCCAGTTATTGATTCGTATTATCGGCGGAGAGACTGGTCTCTCTGACGCGACCTTAGAACACGTCACAGCTGAAGTCATGATTCCAATGCCACTCCATAATTATCCTGACCTCCCTAGAGAAAGAATTCAACTTTGGTGTGATTATTTCCGTGCTTTAGATGTAGAGAGGAAGAGATTAATCTTCGAGGCAATATGGAATAAAATCCTTCTCTCTGAAGAGAAAAACGACGTCATCCTTGATCTGAAGCTTTTGTTCAGTCAGTCGATACAAGGCTCTGATGAGGTTCCGAATAAAGACTTTGCTGATATTGATGAGGAAGAATACCTTGGTGGGGATAGAGAAAAATGAGCAAAAGGGAAAAGTCAGAAGTATCGATCTCGGCTCAAAATTGATCATTAATCTTATCTTGATCGTAATTAATAAATGCGCTGTTTCAATGTTCTATGTTAAACGAAGTGAATCGATTGGGAAAGATCGATCATTCTAAAGTTGAAAATCTAAGTTCATCCACTTCGACCAACTCTCCAAAATTGATTTTCTTGAGAGAAACAAACAAAACAAGCACAAAAATGGAATGAATAGAGAAAGGAAGAGAAAATATATGAATTTTAGGGTAGAGTGGTTAGAGGAAAGCAGGCTTGGGTTGACTAGCTCCGTCTAACCAAGGAGAAATCTGCGA
This sequence comes from Poterioochromonas sp. DS, assembly GCA_015145745.1. Lineage (NCBI taxonomy): Eukaryota > Synurophyceae > Ochromonadales > Ochromonadaceae > Poterioochromonas > Poterioochromonas sp. DS. The sequence goes on from VKHI01000028.1 coordinate 118,244, forward strand.
TCGAACTTCCTCAAAATGCTTGATTTTCTCAAGTTTTTGCAAGGTCAGTCCAATATCATCTAATCCATTCAATAGACGATACTTCCTCGATGGATCGATGTCAAAGGAAATTGATTGATCGTTCTCCCGTTGTATCGTTTGACTTTCTAAATCTACGAATAATTGCTTCTTCTCCTCACAATCATTCATTAAGGCCTTGATTAATTGTTTGTCTGACAGTTTGATGGGAAGAATGCCATTCTTAAAACAGTTGTTATAGAAGATATCTGCGAAAGACGTAGAGATAATACATTTGATACCAAAGTCAGCCAATGCCCAAGGAGCATGTTCTCTTGACGATCCACATCCAAAATTATCCCCTGCTACTAGGATTGAGGCTTTGCGATAATTTGGCTGGTTTAAGATAAAGCCAGGACGCTCTCTCCCAGTAGGATCATAGCGAAGATCATTGAATAAGAATTTACCCAATCCCGATCTCTCTATCGTTTTTAGGAATTGCTTCGGGATGATCATATCGGTATCAATGTTCTGAATATCCAGATTGGCTGCTATCCCTTGAAGCTTCTGAAATGCTCGGGAATTAGAAGGAACACTTGTAGGCGATAAAGTTGGACTCACAGCCCGTAACGCACTCGGGGAAGGGACATGATACTGAACCGCAGGTTTCTCATTAAACAATTTGGAAAATTCTTGAAGGATTTCATCATCTTTCCTTCTCTTTTCGAGTTCTTCGCGACTTATCTCATTTGATCGAGGAAATTCTCTCACATCCGTGATATGTCCTTTGATTGCCGCTGCCGCTGCCATGGCAGGTGACATGAGATGAGTCCTTCCTCCTGTACCTTGTCTACCTTCAAAATTACGATTTGATGTTGCAGCGCAACGTTCCCCAGGCTCAAGTTTATCCGGATTCATTGCTAAGCACATCGAGCAACCTGGTTCTCGCCATTCAAATCCTGCATCTTTAATAATCTGGTCCAATCCCTCCAGTTCCGCCTGAAGCTTAACAGATCCACTGCCAGGAACAACCATGGCATTTACATGTGAAGCAACCTTGTGCCCTTTCGCGATCAAAGCTACTTCTCGAATATCTTCGATACGAGCATTGGTGCACGAGCCTATGAAGCATTTATCGATCTTGAGTCCATTCAAAGGAGTGCCAGGATTTAAGCCCATATATTCAAGAGAGCGTTGCATAGTTTTAGCTCGATCTTGATCGGAGTTTTCCTGTGGGTTAGGGACATGGCCAGTGATCGGAGCCACATCTTGAGGGCTTGTTCCCCAAGTAACAGTCGGCGAAATATCTATTGCATTAACTTCTACCTCTTTGTCATATTTGGCATCCGCGTCACTGGAGAGAGTCTTCCAATGCTCAACAGCCCGATCGAAGAGTTCTCCATGCGGTGCCATCGGGCGACCCTTCAAATATTCGAAAGTCTTCTCATCTGCTGCAACCAATCCGGCCCTTGCACCTGCCTCAATAGCCATATTGCAAAGGGACATTCTTGCTTCCATCGAAAGCGCTCTGATTGCCTCTCCAGCGAACTCAATTACATGGCCCGTGCCTCCAGCGGTGCCAATAACACCAATAATATGGAGGACAATGTCCTTTGCTGTTACTCCAGGTGCTATTTCTCCATTCACTTGAACTTTCATGTTCTTCGCTTTGGTTTGTTGCAGGGTCTGAGTCGCAAGGACGTGTTCCACTTCACTTGTTCCAATGCCGAAAGCTAAAGCACCAAAAGCTCCATGAGTCGATGTATGTGAATCACCACAAACTATAGTCGATCCAGGCAGTGTAAACCCTTGCTCTGGTCCGATAATGTGAACGATGCCTTGGCGCTTGTCGTCGAGTCCGAAGTAAGTCAGACCGAATTCTTTCACATTTTCCTCAAGAGTTACCACTTGCTGACGACTTGCTGGCTCAGAAATAAAAGAAGCAGCATCTTTATATTCTGTTCTATCAGTTGTTGGAATATTATGATCCACAGTGGCGAGAGTGCAGTCTGGTCGTCGCACTCGTCTCCCGGCGATTCTTAAGCCTTCAAAAGCTTGAGGGGAAGTCACTTCATGGACCAAATGCCGATCAATATAGATAATAGATGTTCCATCTGATTGATCAACCAGATGTGATTCAAAAATTTTATCATACATGGTCTTCCCAACGAATAATTTGGAAGATGAAATACTTCGAACATTTCTTCGAACATTTCGAAAATGATTTACATTGAAAGCTTCAGCTTTTCGAACAACACAAACAAGACAAACCAAAAGAATAAAAGATGAAGACAACATCCTTTAAAATCGAGTGAGAGTGGTATGAAATCAGTGTTATTCTTTCTTCTTTGTTGTCTATGTTGTCGTTGTTTTGTGAAGTTGATGTGACAAACGAAGTGAAGATTCACAACTCGTCATCACTGACGGTTTTCCATTATTTATCCAGGAAATAATTTGGAATTTTTGAGGAATTTTTTGAGTGGATTGGTTTTTTGTCTGCGCCATTCATCGCTTTGAGTTGTCATAATTAAACGAAGAACTAACTCCATTAAAGATAGCAATAATGGAGGCTGAACTAAGGAAAGATAAAAAGTCAAAGAAGAAAGTAAAGAAGCATGCAGAGGAAACTGAGGCTGAACCAGAGATTCAACAGGACAGAATCAGTGAGGAAGTTGCGGAAGTTGAGCAGGAAGAGGAACAACCAGTCGTAGATCACAAAGAGAAGAAGATAAAAAAGAAGAAAGTCACCGAAGAAAGCGTAGATAATGTCAAGTCGGATGATGTCCAAGTTGATGAAGAAGACAATCATCAAGAATCCTCTGATAATACCGAAAACACCCCCACACCTTCAGCCGCCACAATTTTCAGCAAAGAACCATTTGAGAACCTCCCAGTCTCTGAGAAGATAAAGAAAGCCCTGAAGACAATGGGGTTCACGATTATGACAGAGATCCAATCAAAGTCCATCCCTGAGTGTCTTGCTGGCTCTGACTTGGTCGGAGCAGCCAAGACAGGTTCCGGTAAAACCCTCGCATTCCTCATCCCCATCGTCGAACTCCTCAACCGCATTCAATTTACCAGAAAACAAGGCACAGGTGCTATAGTAATATCGCCTACTCGTGAGTTATCGCTGCAGATCTATGGAGTTCTTCGCGATCTCATCGAGTTCGCTGAATGTCCCCAAACACACGGACTTATCATGGGTGGTGCGAATCGCAAAGCTGAAGCCGAAAAATTAATTAAAGGTGTTAATATTCTCGTGTCAACGCCGGGGCGATTGCTTGATCATTTAGCAAACACTGCTGGTTTCGTGTATCAACGACTGCAGATGTTAGTCATCGACGAGGCAGATCGAATATTAGATCAAGGTTTCGAAGAAGATATGCATCAAATCATTAAACTATTACCTTCCAACGATCGTCAGACAATCTTATTCTCCGCTACTCAGACAAGGAAGGTCGAGGATCTTGCGAGACTGTCCATGAAGCCAAACCCAGTGTACACCGGAGTCCACGATGATGCACGTGTTGCTACTGTTGAAGGATTACAGCAAGGATATGTCGTATGTCCTGCTGAGAAGCGTTTTATGTTATTATATTCATTTTTGAAGAAGAATAAGAACAAGAAGATCATGGTAAGTGACGTGTTACCCATTTTTGTTTGTGTGTACGCAGATTGCAGCGGTGATAAACTGTATTTACAATATACCATAGTTTACTCTCCTCCTTTTATGTTCTCTGCAATATCTCTATGATGTGTTGTTTGAGGAAGCCATGATGTTTAACAGATGACTGTTTTCCATAGAAACACATTACATTATCTCCCATACTCCCTCAAATATTTTGATCATATTTGCTAACCCTCTTTTATTTCTCTCTCTCTCCTAGGTCTTCTTCTCTTCTTGTAATTCTGTCAAATTCCATGCAGAGTTATTGAATTATATCGATATAGAAGTGTTGGATATCCATGGAAATCAAAAACAACAAAAGCGAACAACAACCTTCTTCACCTTCTGCAAACAAGCTACTGGCATTCTTTTGTGTACTGACGTTGCAGCAAGAGGATTAGATATTCCAGCTGTTGATTGGATTATCCAATATGATCCACCTGATGATCCAAAGGAATACATTCATCGTGTGGGACGAACAGCTCGTGGAACAAATACTCAAGGTCGCGCACTTCTCTTCCTCCTACCAGAAGAGTTGAATTTCTTAAAGTATCTGAAACAGTCGAAGGTAAATCTTCAAGAATACGAATTCCCTGCCCATAAGATCGCGAATATCAACTCTCAATTACTAATGCTTGTCGAGAAGAATTATTATCTTCATCGATCAGCGAAGGATGCTTATCGTTCATATCTCTTAGCTTATGCCTCTCACTCACATAAAGATATTTTCAACGTGCATGAAATTGACTTGCAAGGTCTTGGACAAGCTTTTGGCTTCTCTGTTCCTCCTCGAGTCGATTTAAACTTTAGTCCACGTGGAGATCGTGCAGTCACTCGAAAGAATAAGAAAAGATCTTTTGGTGATGTTGAGCAAATGTCAGATGATAGAATTAATAAGAAGCGTCAATTCGCTGCCTCTGGTCATGCTTTCTCCGCAGATAATCCATATGGAAAGAGAGCGGAAGGAGATAAACGACAATTCTCACGATAATTTGAATAGTTATGAATAAATGTTCTAATGTATCTAAACTAATCTATAAGCCTCACTAATCCCTTCCTCGGTCTTTCCATCTCTCACCTCATTTCACTGCCTCGTACTCATCCAACAACGCTAAGACAGCTGGTCCAGCTGCTAGGTCCCTCGCCGAGTTTCCTCTCTATACAGGCAATCAAAAAATACTGTATTGAGGTTCAATATAATGCCTACATACCGTATCCTTAATATGAGAATCAACCCCAAGAGATAGCAAGAAACTGATCTCTCGAACCTTCCTCATCCTACATACAAAGTGCAGAGCAGTATTCCCCGCCTAAGAGAAGTTAATTCATTTCAGAGAAAAAAAGAAAATTCTGACATGATTTTGAGCATCTTTATTCGCTCCATGTTCTATTAAGACACGTGCAACGTCCAAGAAACCATTTTCCACAGCTAACATAAAGGCAGTGTATCCATACTAATCAAAGCTTAAATAAATCCATTGTTCCGCCGATTCTATCACTCCAAGGCACTTACGTAATAAGTGTTGTCAACCTTAGCTCCTCTGCTAAGTAAGAGTTCCACAATAGAACGATGTCCATGACAGCCTGCAGCTGTCAGTGGAGTGGAGTAGATGGGTTTGTCGACGAGAAGAGTGGCAGAGGTGAGTTCTTCCGGGATTAAAGCTGGATCCTGTGAATCATGGGGATAAGGAGGATGATTGTTATTGGTTGGGAAGAGAGTAGCTTACGCCAGCTTCAATATTTGCTCCTTTGTTTAAGAGGAATCTTATAGTATCTTCTGCTCCACCGAGATTGCAGGCGAGGATAAGAGGAGTGAATCCATTCTAATCGAAGACAATGAATAAGAACGAGAGGAGAATACGGATTGACGTACGTCGGCTACAGCATCAATCTTAGCACCTCCTTTCTCGATTAGCGATCTGACAGCCTCTAAATTGGCAGAAGAGGCAGCAGCATGGAGAGCAGTGATTCCGTTCTATTGAGAGGATGAGAAGAAAGAAAGTGACGACCACGTCATCTCACTTGATCACAATGATTCACGTCAGCATTCAGATTGACAAGATATTCCACGATCTCTGTATGTTGATTCAGGGCTCCGAGGATCAATGCAGTTTTCCCTATCTAAAGAGAGAGAGAGAGAGGTGGTGAGATGTGTTGGATCAGTGTTAGAGCAGAGGATGCGACGTACTTGATTCACTTTATTAACATTCGCTTGACGAGAAATGAGAAGTTTCACTATGTCAAAGCTGCCATTCGCTGCTGCATGCATCAATAGCGTTGTCTTGTTCTATCAGTTAAACATGAAAAGGCGGTGGGAGGGAATGACGTCAGTTCTCTTACATCACTCAGAGTTTCAACATCCACACCATAGTCTAGAAATAACCTCACAATATTGGTATAGCCTCTAATGATAGCCCACGCCACTGCGGTGACTCCATTCTATCCATACGTATCCGTTATGAGAGTGATGAGGTGTCTCTAAGTGGTGCGGTGCTGACCTCATCCGTAGCATCGACACTTGCTCCAGCTCTCAGCAACTCTTCGACTTTATTATATTGCCCAGCATTCGCTGCAACCATTAAAGCATCACGGCGGTCGAAGTCCACTGCTTGCACATTGATGTTCAGGTGTAGGAGGTAGCGGATGCACTTAAGGCTCGACGGCTTGGCGCTAGAGGCACAAGCCATGAGCACAGTGAGGCCATACATGTCTGAGGCATTTATGTTGGCTCCAAATTCTACCAATAATTCCATCATTTCGTATAATCCAAGATGGACTGAAATGATCAGTGGAGTGACTCTCTCCTGTGAACAATGTGAGGGCAGAGCAAGAGCAGACTCAATATCTTACTGAATCAAGGATGTCTGGATTAGCACCCGCTGTTAATAGTACTCGCATACAAATCACTGATTTCTGATTGAGAGCTTCCCAGACGAGAGGAACGGAGTTCTTCCCTCATATAGTTAATAGAGAAACACATGAAAAAAGCGTTCAACTTACAGGATCATCCGGATCATTCTCATCTAAATTTAACTGAGGATTTGATTGTATCAGTCTTTCAATCGCCTTCTCATCATTCTCTCGTATCGCCTGTACTAGAGTCTGATAGATCTCATGATTCATCTCTCTTTCTATTTTATGCGCCGACTGTGCCCCAAATTACCCAAAATATTAACAGAAAAACACTCTTTTTAAAGTTACAAGAATAAAAATTACATTACAATAATAAGGTTAATGTCCTCCTCCCTCTGAAGACAGATCTCGGTATCCACTCCATCCATCAGGTGATACGCCACCTTCCTCTTCAATAAACTTCAACATCTTCTTCGATGCTCCATCCTTCTTACACATCCTCAATGTCTCAGAAAACTTCTCCTTGGCCTTCGCCCAATCCCCAATAATAAAAGCATCCATACCCTCTGCCCAACTTGATCGGAACGCGTCAGTGATAAGATGTCTCAGATCAATGAGATCTTGATCTTCGACCCAAACCTGCTGTGTGTAAGGCGCAACTGTAATGGTTGGAGTCATTTTGGCTTGTTTGAGTTTATCAGCAGCTGCAATCTCGGCAGCTTCAGGATTTTCCTCGTCCACCTCATTCAAAGGAATTTCAGAGAAATTGATTGGTTGGAGCATAAGAGATGGTCGTCTAGCTCCCCCATACACACTTGCTCTAGCAATTGATCTTTTCTTATGATCTACGGATGAAGCAACACTCCCAACACGAGTCCGAGCACCACCATCTCCGAGAAAATTGAAAGGCAACCGACCGTTGGAGTTGTTTCTGGAGGCCTGAGAAGGCACATGTGATGTCATCTGTGATTGTGAATGGGAATTTGAGGACGAGGCAGGCCCTCCTCCGAATCTAGAAGCAGAAGATTGTGATTTCACTTCTTGGATAGTGGAGAGACCCAAAGCTGCTTGTAATCCCCCAGGAGTAGTGAGGATCTGACTCGTTCTCCTCCATCTACTTCTTGCAATTCCACCTCCAGTTCCTCCTTCTGTGCTTGGAGCGGTAGACATTCTCCTATGTCTGAAAGGGTCATTCCAGTCAATGGATAGGTCACAATCATAAGTATACAATCCCATTGGACCTTCTTCCTTCGATCTTCGAATGCGATCTACTTGGCGCACGAACCTACTCGCTGCGGGAGAAAGCAAGCGATAGAAAGGCTCTGACATCAACAACGATACTCCATAATCCTTAGTCGACGATTCAAGGAATTCCGTCGTTGACACATGAGGTGAGATATACGATGCATCAATTTTACGATTGCTGCCAATCGCACCTTCAATTGCCCACCCCACATGTAACCCTGAACCTATTCGCACTTTGTAATCAGGGAACCGCTTAAACAACCTACCCGTAGCAGCAACTGAAAAATTACAAATAAACTCTTGATGTCTTGCGAGCTCAATCAAGGCCTTGCAAAATGTTAACAAAGCTTGATCTGCAAGCAATGCCTTCTGTTCCTTTGTCGCCTTCTCATCGATCTTCCACGTTAGCAAAAAAGCATCCCCAATGTTCTTATTTGCCGCTCCTGAGCACTGAACAACAATACTGTGTAAGATATGAGCGATGCGATTCACAAACAGCATCACTTCTTCTTGCAGACATTCTGTTGTATCAGTAAACTGGCGAACGTCACAGAAGCCAAAGATGGAGTAAATTAAAGTTCCTGTTCCTAGAAGATTGAGCTTTCCATTCGTAGATTCTTGCAGATTCTTTGCGATAATAGCAGCTCCTGCTTCACCAAAGCCAACTCTCATTAATCCACCAATCTTGTTGATAGTTGTCAACAACACTGTGGTCTCCATGCCTTCGATAAACCCATCGTCTGCGCCAAGCATCTTATACTCAACGCCGAGAGGATTTGCTGCAATTTTCTTCACAAGTGCTACAAGCTTTTCAATTGGCTGAATGACAAGAGCTTGCACGTCACTCGAAAACGCGTAAATTCCTCCAAGTAAAAGCCCAACCACAAAGGACGTGGTATAGATAGAGTATTCTGCTGTGAGTACTGATTGACTCTTTTGATCGTAAATTATCTGTGTGGAAATATCGTCTGTATTAAGATAATAGTCAACCATCTCCGAATCTCTCAATGAATCAAGCAGAGAGTCGTCTGAGTAGTAACGATACGTATCATTGAAAATGATAGCGACCACAGGTAGCTGAGTCATCGTAATATTTATTGCAAGTAATAATCCGCTCTAATAAGAAGATAGTTAATCAAAAGAGAAAAGAACTAAATTCTATATTAATACCTCATACACGGCAGGATTTGACGCGTTCAATGTTGCTAATTGATGGACAAGTTGCACTCCTAAACGTAAACTTGTATCAGTATCATCTTGATTTAATAAAGGGATAATCACAAGCATAAGAAGAATCAGAATAATTACTCTATAAAAGCAATTTGATAATTGATGAAAAGGTTATACAGGCAGATATTTACCTTCTATTTGTCAAATCAGCCATAGCGGCCCCAACTTTACTTTCCTCCACTTCCTCTTCCTCCTCAACCTTCTTCTCTTGCTTCGCCATTTCTTCTCTCATTTCTTGGGTGGTACAAAGAACTTGATTCCCATACTTATAGAGTTTTCCGATACGAATCAATCGCACCATTCTCACTAACCTGATAATTCTTCCTACTCTAGATCCAACTCTAACAGCATTACCTGCGGTTGAAACAGTAGATTGAGCGCCTCCTCCATTTAATGCTTCTTGGGTGGATCCATCTAGCATCCAATCCATATCGAATACGAGAGTGAAGGTTGCTACGATATCCATCCAAAAATAAAAGCTCCCGAAACTTACTCGCCCGATCAAACCGTGCCACAGGTCTTCACCTGGTTCTAAAGGTTGGAAAGATGGTAGAACTAAATAACCGTCTTTGTAGAAACATTGAAGGAGAATTTCAATTGAGAAAAGAAAGAAACAAATAGAAATTATAACTTCGAATGATTCATCGGCTTCTTTGTCAGTCGCAGCTCTGCGAATATCTCCTTGATATAGTGTCCAGATTGTAAGGACTCCCATAAAACCCATCCAATAACTTCCTTCACAAAATTCCTCGACATTTTTCTTCCATTTTTCTATTTGCGACTGTGGAAGCGAGGCTTCAATAGGTTTGTCCGTTCCTGGTGACAAAGGACGAGTATAAGGTAAACCGTCACTACCAACGTTGCCACCGATAACATCAGGGCGAACGAGGTTATTGTCCAAACGAAGAGTTTCATCAGCCATGCTGTCTATTTTATCTTCAAAAGAGTTTTATCTTCCTCTCAAAATAATGGAATAACTGGAACTTCCAGCAGACCGTCATCACTGCTTTCGCCATATTATTTCGAGATTTGTTATCAAAAAGAAAGAACAGCAGTTTGTCGCGAAGAGTGGATTGCTCTTTCAGAAGAGATGGCTTCTTTCTCATTATCGCTTCCAAATTTTGCATTAAAATTTTGATCACAACACTCCTTAATCGATCGTACTACTTTTGAACGATCCGTATTTGAGA
>VKHI01000029.1:25108-52748 GCA_015145745.1 Poterioochromonas sp. DS
GCCCTCCTCCACTGAAAGACTTGTAGACAACCTTTTGACTTGAAGATAAAGAAGATTGATCGGATGTTTTGACGCTTATCTCTGTGGAATCAACGCATGCGAATCCAGTGAAAGTTACTGCCTTATTACTACGCCAAGAAACCTTCGCCCCGCTAACCATCAGACCGAAAATTATCAAGAGAAGCAATAATAAGTGAGACAAGTACCTTTCCACGAGTAACCGAAGAATCTCCTCCTTATTTTGATTCGTCGGGGCACACTGAGCGAGAGTCAGAGGCATGACGTCTTTGTCAGCAACACTATTCACATCAGCCTTTAATTCAAGCAATAATTGCACACACCTCAGGAATTGTCTTTGCGCGGCATAATGAAGAGGTGAGAAGTAAGTAGAATCTTCCTGCAAGCAAAAATCAATCAGAAGACTCGCATAAACACGTCTCGTACCTGTTGATTGAGATCAAAATTTTTGAGTGATAAAAACTGAATGATCTCATAACAATGATCATCGTTTAAAAAATTATTTTTTAGACAAACAAGTAGAGGATTGGGGAGTTGGTGGTGGTTTAAGGGATAGCCGTGGTCAAAAAGAAATGATGCGATCATGAAATGCATCGAAGACAAAGACTCCTCTAAAGACTTGCTTAAATAATAAATAAAAGGAAAACTTTCATTTATCGAAGGGTCATTGATGATAGCGGCTAGAAAAGACGAGAATTTAAAATAATTGCCATTTCGAGAATATTCAATGAGTTGTTGTCCAGTCTGCATCAGCTGTTTCCCTTTCAAAGAGTCAACCTTCATTAAATTTTGGAATTTAGTCATTTCATTTCCAAAGGATTGCTGTTTTCGATAAACATTTTGAATGAAATACTCCTTTATTGAGTTATTCTGCATTTTATCTCAAAACTTTTTGAAACGATCGCGAGGAATTTCTTTATTGTGCGCTATAGTGCATAGCTCTCATTGTCTTTGTATTGTGTGCTTGTGAAGGAAGATTCAATCATCCAATCATGTATAGATTGTTTAGCTCTTTTCGTAAGCCCATTGTGGTCTCATTGTTAACATTGCCCTTAGTTCAGCAAACTTCCTATTCTGATTCAACCACATCATCTAATAATCCTACCACAACTATCAAGAAAAAGATTATTCCGAACTTAACTTTCAAGGCGATAGAAGATGAAGAAGATGGAGTTGCAATAATTGCTGGAACTGCAAGTAAATCATTAGCACAGAAAATTTGTGCTCAGTTAGGGAAAAGCTTGAGCCCAACTGACATTGCAAAGTTTTCTGATGGAGAAACCACTATCCGCTACCGCGACTCTATGAGAGGCAAGGATGTCTTTATCATCCAAACTTGTAGTGCTCCTGTTAATGAAAGTACAATGGAACTTCTTCTCGCAATTGGGGCTGCAAAGCGTGCTGGTGCTGCTTCTGTCACTGCAGTTATTCCTTATTTCGGCTATCGACTCAATCGTCGAGGATTCCCGATCTCCTCAACCCACCATAGTAGATTTCTTTGGAATGCTGCAAATGACATTGCAAAGATGTTGTTAGTCGTAGGAGCTGATAAAGTGATCTCTGTTGACCTTCAGCGACCAGGACAGAATCATGAAGGATGTTTCTTCAAGAACGCTCTCCCAGCCGAGACAATCAGCACTAATGATCTCTTTATTAACCATTTCAAGGAATACTTAGAGCAGGACGCTTCCGTCATTATCATCTCGCCCAACACTGAGCTTGTGAAGAAGGCTAAAAAGTATCAGACAAAGCTTCGCAGTGCTCGCCCAGATCTCCTCGTTGACTGTGGTGCCATACTACGTAGTGATGCAGATCCTGTTCCGATTAATGGATCTAATCTTGATATTAGAGGTGATGTCAGCGGTAAAGATGTCATTTTAATCGCTGATTATGTTGGTAAGCGCGGCTGCCTAATTTTCTTTCGTTTCTCTTCACGTGTCTCTATGTTTTATAGACTCTGCTCTGCCGTGGAGTATGATGTGTCGTCGCCTTATGAAAGATGGGGCAAAAAAAGTGATAATATGTGCCTCGCATGCATGGCTGGATGATAATGCGATGAAGCTGATTGATTTATCGCCTATCAACCAAGTCATCATTACTGATTCCATTCCTCTTCCCGACTCGTACCACAGCAGCAAAGTCAAGCAGCTGACAATTGCTCCTCTTCTTGCTCGAATCATTTCATCAGACTTCGCCTCATCTCCGATCTCTGAATTTAACCCAGATACCGAGGAAGATCAATTCCTCCCCGAATAATAAAGTTAGACATAGGAAAGAGAGTTTAGGAATATGCTCCATTCTTTCATTTAGATTTTCTTATTTTTAATAACCATATCAATGAGGTTAAATTATTTCTTATGAGCAGTGAAATAGGGATTCGATTTGCCACGATTGCTATTACGACCTCCGCTTCCGCCACCCCGACCAGTGTTATTCGATCTGTGTCGAGAGCTATTCTGATTGCTGTTAGTATTGGAAGTGGTGGAATTGGTCGTCGATGTTCCAGTCGAAAGTGCACCTATTGTTGCAGACGAAACCTTCGAATAATCAAACTATAAAGAAGATGAAAAGTAAAAAGAAACATTTCAGAGACTGTCTCACTACCTGAGTCGCATTCTTAGGTCTTGACTGATTTAAAGTTGTTGATTTTCCTAATTTACTACTTTGGTTAGCTGCCGTCGTACTGGAGTTAACAGAATTTGGAATGTTTGGGTTGGGTTTGATCAACTTCCCGTCTCGGCTGCGATTGGGACTAATATGTGCATCGAGGCTCGAAGTTCCACTTGTAGTTCGTTTCCCTTCCTATCCGTGTTGTGGTTATTTCAGTCAAATTCCATAATGAATAAGAGACCCACCTCATTCGAATCTTCGATTGATTGTTGTTCAGCAAGAACTTGTTGATGTTCTTCTCTAATCTCGTTCATCTCAGCTTCACTCTTTAAATAGCCGATATCACGAGCAAACTTTAACTTGAGCAATATTAGCATAATAAATACAGTCCAATATACTTACCGTGGCATCAACTGATGTGTCCACTTTATCTGAGGCACTGCTCTCTGTCACGAAATAATCATCGACATTAAAATCACCTTCCGTCTCAGTTTGTTTAGATGCAGCATTTTCCACAACTTCAGTCTCTTCGTCAACTACCATCATCTGATCCTTCTCGCTGAGAAACGTTTCAGTTTCTATAGAGCTGTCAGTCTCTCGATTCCTTTTCTTTTCTTTATTCTTCTTTCGATTCTTCCCAGATAAGCGATAAATTTCCTCGTAGGTCTTTGGAATATCAAAGTTTGCTGTGTCGGCAGGTATATCCACTTTCTGAGATACATCAGCAGTGTTAGCGGGAATAGCTTGCTGTTGATCTTTCTCCTTGACGAGATGACGCAACATCGACTCAAACTCCATTTCGTTTTGAATTATCGAGGTCAGATCTTCGAAACTCTTAGTAAGCTTTGATTGTGAATCAGACGTGGAATGACGCTGAGGGTCGATTGAGTTCAAGTGGAGGGATGAAAGTCTCCCCGCGCTGTCTGCTTCACCTCGGTAACTTTCAGAGGAAGATGAAGAACCAGAAGACTCCCATTTCGCAATTTTGAAAATCTACACGTTGAAAATAAGATGATTAAAGACAAGAAATTTCAAATTCGCTTACTTCCTCCAGAGACAAAGTGGGGAGAGACCTCAAAGATTCCTCCAACCAAGCGTTCGTTTCAGCTTTAGGCATAGATAACAACTCATCCGGTATCTTCGGAATCGCAGTAAAAAGAGATTGAAATTTTTGTCTTTCATGTTGAAGAAACCGATGGTGGTGATTTTCGATCTTTTGCTTTGAGTTTCTTTGATGGTTGAGGTAATTTACAGGATTAATGGTGGTCAAGTCAAGGAAAAGCTTTAATAACGCGAGTTTATGGGATTGGACATAGACAGTCAATGGTCCACATGCTTCTAACTGATCAATAGATTGAGGAATCTTTACACCTAGTCGCAGTAACTCAGCGCTAGACATGATAAATTCGTAACTTTCATCCTCTTTTCTTGCATGCTCATCACGCCAATTCCACAGCATGGAGAGAGTTGATTCTTGCAAAGCATTTAATTCCTCAAATTTAGGGATATATTTTGAATGAACTGAAGTTTGAAAGAGCTTTTTATAGCCCAGAGGATCAAACAGAGGCTTCTCGTACCTTTGCAAACATAGTTTCCTCGTCATAAACAAAACCTTCTCAACACCTTCAATCCCTATTTGATTCCATAAATTTGCATGAATGGAATAAAATATAAAGATGAGATAATGAGTATCTAATTTGGCGTATTTAAGCATTTCTTCAGGTAAAGGTCGCTGGCGCCAGTCTGAAAGTTGATGCTTTTTATCAAGCTCAATGTGACAATAATACTTCACTAAATGAGCCAACGACAATGCTGGAAACTGTAACTCCTTTGCTGCTAAGAATGTATCAAAAGCGTTTACCAAATATAAACCGAAGTCTCTTTGTAACCAGAGAATATCTTGCTCGCAACCGTGAAGCACCTTAGTAATTTTAGGATCTGCAAAGATCGCTCCTAATCGTTCACAATCAGCTCTGAGCTCTAAAGGATCAATAATGTAGTCTTTAGCTGAAGTTGACAGCTGAATCAGACAAGTAAGGCCTTGGAAAGAGCGAAAACTGTGATGTTCAAGATCCAACGCGATTATTTTCTCTAATTTCACCTCTTCAATAAGCTGGTCGAGAGCAGCGGGAGTAGAAACAAAAAGAAAAGGGCGATTTGGATCGGGAAAGGGATTGGATTGACTTGGAGAGGGTTTTGACAATAGCCATTCCGGATATTGTAATTCTAACAGTTCTCGCTCATAAGGATGAGGAAAATAAAAATTGCAACCCTCAGGCACATCAGAAGATCCACCACTCACAAATGGTCGTTCTACAAATTGGTAGTTTTCCTTTTTATGGTATTTCACTTTCAGCTTGGGTCGAAACGGGTTTTGTCGAGAGTTATCGATTTCATTGAGAAATGCCAGTTGAGGCTTCACCATGTCCTTCACATTTTCTTGAATCAAACGATCCTTATTTAAATATAAAGATTGTTTAGCAGTTGATAAAAGTTGATCAGAAGGGGTATTTTGTTGAATTGATGTCGTTGCGTGGTCTACGAGCAGGTCTAATGTTTCGGCAATTTGCTCATAGAAGTAAGAATCACAAATATCATCCGAAAGCTTTAGAGGCGCTAAAAACCCTTTTCGACATAGATTCAAAGTGTTAACCAACAATTCTTTCGTTTTATCTGAAGCCTGCTTATTTTTCTCTCTATATTGTGGGAATGAGTTAGAATAATTGAAATCTAGTCCTTTGGGAAGACTATTCGAGGATCTCGTCACTTGGGCTACAGAACTCATCAACTGCTTGATGAATTGATCCTCTGTGTCAGTATTGAGGAAAGCTTTATCTAGGCTGGACATTGTTTCAAATCAATCACCAACCAACACTAAAATTAACTGAAAACAGAAACGATCGTATTCTCCAAAGACGATAAAGCAAAATAGAATACGGTCTTGTTGCTATAATTGATATCGACTTCTGGCTCTTGACTCGAAGAACCAGTGGAGTAAAATGGCTCGAAAGAAGGTTCTATTAATGGGTAAATCCCGTGCAGGGAAAACCTCCATGAGATCAATTATCTTCGCCAACTATATGGCAAGAGATACGATGCGATTTGCTCCTACCCGTGAGGCTACTCTAAATTCTGTATTATTTCATCTTATCATTTGATTAGAGGATGTGGAACATGTAAATGTTCGTTTCCTTGGTAACTTGGTGCTCAATTTGTGGGATTGTGGTGGTCAATATCGTTTTGTGGAGAATTATCTAGAGAATGATACAATCTTTAGAAACGTCGAAGTTTTAATCTATGTCTTCGGTACTCACCTCACAACTCTTTGATTCAAATATATAATCAATTAGCTCTCTCTAGATATTGACTCGAACGATATGTATAATGACCTAACGTTGTTTGTGGGGATTTTAGAAGCACTAGAGAGATATTCACCCGACGCCAATGTATTCGTGCTAATTCACAAAATGGATTTAGTCGCAGAAGATGACAGGGAACGAGAGTTTACAGAGAGAGCGAAATTGGTGCAAAGTAAAACCGACCAGTAAGCTCTTCTTACTCTGCTATAAATAGTTCACTCACGACGTTGTTTTAGTTTCAAGATTAAGAGCTTCGCAACCTCAATTTGGGACGAAACTTTGTACAAGGCTTGGTCGCAAATTGTGTATTCCCTCATTCCTAATGTTGATCAGCTGGAGTATCAACTGAAAGAATTCAGTTCTATATGCGGTGCTGACGAAGTTGTGTTGTTCGAAAAGGCAACCTTTCTTGAGATCTCACACACCAGCATCCTCAAGTAAGTTGTATTATTTCTATGTTAAAATGCCTCACTGTATTGATTAGTGCTGAGCAGTATGACAGTGATCGATTTGAACGAATATCGAATATTGTGAAGCAATTTAAAATCAGCTGTTCAAAGACTCACTCGCAGTTTCAAGGCATGGAAGTGAAGAATTCTCACTTCACCGCGTACATAGATGTGTTCACTGGGAATACGTACATCATGGTTGTCATGGCGGGGGCTGAGGCGAAGACCTCGCCTGCTGTAATTCAGATCAATATTGCAGCTGCGAGAAAGCACTTTGAGAAATTCATACCAGAAAATAACTAAGATATTGCAATTTGGCAAATTAAAATTATTTTAAAATCAATCATTCAAAAAGTGGGTAATATGCACAGATTTTCTCCTGCTTAGATTCTCTCGTGCTTGAACGCGAGGCCACGAGATTCCAGCTCTTGTTCGTATCTGAGCTCATCGTTGCGATAGAGCTGCTGTAACTGCTGACGTCTGTAAGCAGTATTTGTGACTTTAACAATTTTAGAGTCAACAGTAATCTGTTCCTCTGTTCTTTTTCGATTTCCGATTTCATCCTTCTCCAACAATTTCACTTCCCATTTCGCCGCTGCGACTGCTTCCGCTTGTCGCTTTGAATGCTCTTCTAAGTAGCGCAGTTTAATATCACGCGCAACGCTCTTTTGGAGTCGCTCTTCAGGGTTGACAGCTTTTAATGATGTTGGCATGCTCTTGAGTGAAACTGTTTTCAGAAAGTATTATTACGATCGTATTTTACGGAGCGATAATTGCAATGAAGAAGTTTTCAATCAAACCCACCTTAACCAACGATGACTTTCATGATCTTGACAAAACCATAGATTTAGAAGACCTTATTCGTGGAAATAAGGAATTAAAGATTATTCCTGTTAATGATGATGTGTTCGTTTCCAACGAGCGAAGAGATAGAGTTCGACGGAAACCCGATCACCATCACACCGAAGCCAACACAGACTCAAAGAATCAATTTTTTTTGTTTCATATCTTTCATCGCAAAACACTTTCTTATTTCTGCTTTGGCCGACGGAGTAAACGACTCGGGCTACCTTTCATTTCCGTTGCACTTCTCCTATTGTTACTCTTCGAATCGTGGAAATTACACTTCCAATACAATGTATACCTTCTGTTAACTCTTGAAGCCTCCCTGCTTTTTCCCTATTTCCCAGATCGTACCGTTCGACCGCAATTATGCCTAGCTCTCCTGACATTACTGTCATTCTGCTTCGATATCTTTATCACCATCCACTTTAACTACTCTTCCTCACTGTCTGTCCTAATCCTATTTATCGTATTTTCCATTTTCAAAGCCTTGGTATTTTGGAACTACCTGCTCAATATTAAAGGAGGGGGTAAGGTAAGGAAGTACCTTGATCGTCGCCTGAGATTGTTTTACATTCCCTTGCACCAACCTCGACGGATTATGAGAGATGTTCGAGGTCGATTTTTAGCTTTAGGTTGGTTACAATCGATTGCAGTTATAGGTTATGTGATTTTCTTCGTTATCTTCTATTTCTATTATGACTATAAGTCGTATTACTTCAGTCATGGAACTATTACTGCACTCACAGCGTTTCTATCTGTCAAAAGTATCACTTCTTTCTTCGTCTTTAGTGGCTTATTGTATGATACTGATATAAGGTTGAGTTTATGGTATTTTGGATGCTTTGGCTTCACTGTAGATTATATTAGGAGTTATATTCGAAGAAGAATGAAGAAGTTAGGAGGATTTCCTTTAGTTTTCGCATTTTATCCTTTACGCTTTTACATTCTTTGTATACTTAAATTAATTGATATTTTATGGGGATTATATGGTTGGATTATAATTGTTCCTTTTCTTGTCACAGATAAGTATTATCAGATTGATGCCAGTATGATCGTATTTCTCAGTTTCTTGATTTATTTCCTTGCGATGACAGATATCTATTTTACCACCCTATTCGGGGGTATACGATGGCTATTGCGAAGATTGAAGGCAATGGACAAGCTCGATATGCTGGATAAAAGTGATGATTCTGAGATTGAAGAATTTAACTTATTGTCGAAAAATTCTGAAGCTGAGATAGCGAATCCTTTACTCAAGCGAAAACCTGCTATCAAAGTAACAGAAAAACGCCCCTTTGAGGCTCCGATATCTAATGATCAGAGCAGCGAAGATGAAGGCGATGAAGAGACGCAAACACAGAAAAGGCGAAGACGTCGAAAAAAGTCCTCTCAAAATCGATGGAATGATGGTCGGATTGTAGTGGATGACGAAGAAATTGACATATTTGATTATCCGATTGAATTAAAGACAAAGCAAAAGTTTCAGTCCAACCCAATTTTAACTCGATCTGCAGCGAATGAGCGGTGAAAGGAAGCTGTAAGATTGTGATGGTTTCTTATTTCGCGAACCTTTCGAAGATAGTCTTAAAATACACGATCAAGAACGTATAGCAACCACACAGAGGCCTCAATTTACTTCATCGCGACTAAATCTTCAATGCTCTTCATTTTTTTCGTCTCTTTACTACGAAGCGGAGTATATTTGAAAGGATCACAAATACTGCAAGTTGGACAATTCCAAACTACATTATCACCATCTAATAGAAATCGAACACACAAATCACTATAGCTGTTATGAAGGACTTTCTGGAATTCATCCCATTCGTCGGGTGTGATAATCTCAATTTCTATTCCATTATACAGACCTAAACCAGTCAGAAGGGACTTGCGCATACCTAATAAATATTCTTCTAAGTGTGGAGGAATGACTAAATGACCATGGGTGTTACAGAATAATATGCCACAATCTAAGGGTAGTAATGTGGTTTGTTTGGAATCTTTTACATAACGTCTCCACTCTCTCAACCATTCCCTGGTCACGATGTTATACATCCCTGAAATCAAAGGTTGGTGATTGGAAAATTTCATCATTTCAGCAATTAACTCAGGGTGAATACTGTCGTCGACATAATCTTCAACGCTGATAGATTTATTGAGAAGATATTGATTTGGTACTCCAGTTTTTCTTTGGAAAATATTTTCTAAAGCTGGTGTGACCAAATCATTTCGTCGTGTAAGGAGCTCATTTGCCTTTTTCTCATTCGCAGCTGCTTTCGCTTCAAAACTATTCTCTAAGCAAATACAACACTCACTGCTTGTTGTACACCGATACTCTGGTCCGCAGGGATAATACTTTCGCAGCATCTTCCAACATCTACTATCTATTGCACGTCGCTTGCTCTTAGATGTCTTGGCCACAGCTAAGCCACCATGAGCACAAACTAAATCAGCGTTAATATCCGGCCAAGGAGGGAGAGCATCACTTCCTCGTCTTTGTCGAATCTTGCTCTGCCTTTTAGGAGTGCTTGTTTTACGAGTTGGAGTGTTTAGATCAGGCAAAATGCATGCCTCAAAGTACTTCTTTGCGTTCGAAGCCCAGCCAGCACTGAGCCAATAACCTATTCAGAAGGCTAGGAATCAAAGCAAGTAACACAAAATAATATCATACTTGCCTTTATTGTCGATCGGTTGGGGATATGCCAGAACATATAGAAAACTTGTTACTTCGAAGACATATAAGGCGGAGGGAGTTAGCTGTTCTAAAACTGCCGAATTCGCCGAATTTGATTTCTTACTTCCTGTCTGAACTTGAGATATTGGAGAATCCAGAATTGTCCTTTGAACCGCTAATCGAACTCTCGATTTGGAAAACAGCTGTTTGTTGACCCCTGAAAGCGTAGCGAGGTCGATAGCTCGGAAATATGTGAGGAGATAAACAACAATTTCGTCAGAAAGACGGTCCATTTTCTATTATCAAGGATCGTTCTTTTATCAGTTGTATTGTAGGTTGTGTCTTGTGTTGGTTGATTGGTTTAGATTCGAGACTATTTGAAAAACTGAAAAGTATGAGAAAGAAGGGAATCGGGGAATTATTTTTACAGAATTGGGGAATTGGGGAATTAAGAAGATTGCTTAGCAGCTAGGCCTCGAATCACATCAAAATTCACGACTTTCACCTTTTTTCCTTTCCAGAAATTGTCTATTAAGACTTGAACAAGCAGACCTCTTTATTGGGAACTTTTTAACACACCAGCAATCAATAAATACGCAAGGAAGTTTTGTATTTGCGATTCAATTTCCTTACCTTTGCTTTGCTTTGCTTTTTTTTGTTTTTGTCTTTTTGCATTTAGCTTTTTGTTTTCCTTTTCCATTTCCTTCCATTAGGGAAATGGGAAGGGAGGGAGAGCTGTCTTTGAAGTGACATTTCAAGGCTTTCAAAAATTTTAATTCTAGTCCTAAAACTTATCATTCAGAACGCTACCGGATTTACACATTACCCATGAACACCATAGAAGGAACAAATGGTTTGGAATTAATTAACAGAAAGGCAAGGGACCATACGATCATCCTAAAGTGATCCAAAGGCCACGAGACCATTTCCCTTTGGGTAGATTTAAAGAGACTATCTATCTATCACGCCTTATCGCCTATTTAATCTTCGCCTCAAAATCAGGTCTTGACTTGCTCGTTGCTTGCATTGCACAAATCGTCAAAAGGCCAATGACATGGAGTCCTACAATCACTACGATCCAATACTGAATATATCCTGGTAACTTTGCGAACCATAGAGGAGCAATTTCTTCGAACATCCTCGGAACTAAGCGTAAATTGTGAACAACAGCAATAAAGAAAAGAGACTGTTGTTTGTTGTTGGTTTACTGTAACGTAATTTTCCCATTGGGAAATAACGTTCCTTCACAAAACATGTTCAGCTTAATTTCTTCTCTCGAGGGGCATGAGGGACGAGTTTGGCATGCGGCTTGGTCTTCTGATGGCAATAAGATAGCGTCA
The DNA here is from genome assembly GCA_015145745.1 of Poterioochromonas sp. DS. Classification (NCBI taxonomy): domain Eukaryota; class Synurophyceae; order Ochromonadales; family Ochromonadaceae; genus Poterioochromonas; species Poterioochromonas sp. DS. The sequence goes on from VKHI01000029.1 coordinate 36,402, forward strand.
TGTGGTGAAGACAAGACTGTGCGCATCTGGATTTTCCATCCCGAATCTAACAAAGCGATTTGTGTGGCAGTATTGGATGATGGCCAAGCGAGAACAATTCGAAGCTGCGAATGGTCACCGAACAATCGAATAGTTGCAAGTGCTTCGTTTGATGGAACAGTGGTGCTTTGGGCTTCTCAAGATCGGGGATCTTCAGTCTGGGATCGGATCGCCACCCTGGAGGGTCATGATTCCGAGGTTAAATCCTTGGGCTGGAATTCTGAAGGCAATCTTTTAGCGACCTGTGGTCGAGATAAGAAAATATGGATATGGGAGAAGTTGGAGAGAAACGATTTTGAATGTGCAGCTGTTTTGGACGGACACTCACAAGACGTAAAATTTGTCATCTGGCATCCGAATGAGAACCTCCTCTTCTCTGCGGGCTATGATGACACTATAAAGTTATGGGTCGAAGATGGGGGTGACTGGTACTGTATTTCAACTTTGATTGGTCATAGTAGCACTGTTTGGGGTCTAACTCTAGACACTGATGGTCAGTTCCTGGTTTCTGCTTCTGATGACCAAAGTCTCATCCTTTGGGAGTGCGAGTCATCCTCTGACCCGAAAAAGCCCTGGAGAAAAGTGTCATCTTTGCGAAATGTCCATGAATATGCGATATATTCAGTTGACTGGAGGAAAATGAGCAACTTTCTCTTATCCGGTGGCGGTGATAATGCGATAAATGTTCTATCTCTTCGGCGCGGAGATGATGGGTTTGGATCGCTGAATTTACAATTTACAAAATCTGATGCACACTACGGAGACGTGAATTGTGTCCGATGGAATCCAAGTTACAATCCCAACTACAGTGGAGTGTTTCTATCTACAGGCGATGATGGCTTCATCAAAATATGGAGGTTAGATGATTGCTAAAGAATAAAAATAAAAATTAATTGGTCATTCTGCTTTCTTCAGCTTTTTGTCTTTGTACAATCTTCTTTGTGGCGTTCTCAATTGCCTTCACCTTGTCAGCCGCAGCTGGAGCAAGAAGTTCAATTCCCTTCTTGATTTCTGCCTTGATTGTCTCTCGCTGAGTCACTTTGTGGGCTTTCATTCTCATCTTAAAGAACATTTCTTGCCGCTTTTGTTGAATTTCACTGACTCTCTTCATGGCGCGAAGAGTTTGTTCCATAGTTTCTCTGTTGTATTTCACCGGTCTGTTTCTTCTCTTCTCGAACTCGAAGGTCGAGTCAACAGTCAGCTCCTTGCCTGCATTTCTTCTAAATGCTTTTGTCCATTTCAATTTACGCGGATTACGCTTTCGATTGAAATTTCTGTGACATTTTGATCGGCAAAATTGGAAAACCTAGTGAAATAAATTATTTAGAAGATTTCAGCGAAAAGAGAAGTCTACCTTGGAATCGTTTCTCACAAAAGTAACCCCATGTCCTGGATATACAGGACTACTGCAGAAATAGCATACTCCGATTCTCATGATTCAAGTGATGATTTGTTGGAATTGGTTGATGAATGGAAAGGAAAGCGGTCTCTTTATAAGAGACTTCTATTCTAGCGCGCGAAAGTCTAGAAGCGCCACCCATTCCATCCACACACAAGACAAGTGGCAACACAGATTAATGCTTGCATCGATTGTTATGGAACGATAGATTGTTAACATGTTGCTGTTAGTGAAGAATATCCTTTGTACTGCCATAGCTATCACTATAGTGAACTATGTGGCAAGTAGATCGGTGTTCCGCTCGTTCGCTCGACCTACGAAAACTTTGACGCAGAATGTGAACAAATTACTCAGAATCAGGGGTGGCAATTCCCCAGAAAAGTCTGAGGAAAAGTTGAAAGGAACTTGCATCGGAATTGATCTTGGTACTACCTACAGCTGTGTTGCTGTTTGGAAAAATGGGCGAGTTGAGGTTTGTCCAAACGAACAAGGAAATCGAATCACGCCATCCTACGTTGCATGGACCCAAGGTGATGGGCAACGATTGGTAGGGGATGCGGCAAAGAATCAAGCTGCTGTGAATCCAAGCAATACCGTCTTCGATGTCAAACGTTTGATCGGACGAAAATACTCTGATGTCTCTGTTCAGAAAGACGCAAAGCTTCTCCCTTACAAAAGTAAGTGTTTCAACCTCGATGATGATTTACCTTGGTTAAAGTCCATCTAAATTCAGTTGTCGCTGGGAATGGAGACAAGCCTTTGGTGCAAGTGAAAGTAGGAGAAGAATCAAAAACATTTGCACCCGAGGAAATTAGCGCTCTGGTAGGGGAAAACTTGAAATTTTTTTGGTAATGTTGTCAACGTTTGCATAGATTCTCAGAAAAATGAAAGAGACGGCTGAAACCTTCTTAGGAGAAACTGTAAACCATGCAGTCGTCACTGTCCCAGCTTACTTCAATGACGCGCAAAGACAGGCCACTAAAGATGCCGGTACTATCGCAGGGCTCAAAGTTGAGCGTGTGCTAAATGAGCCCACTGCTGCTGCAATTGCATATGGGTTGGATAGGTCGACTACGAAGGAGGAGAACATCCTTGTTTTTGACTTGGGTGGTGGTACCTTTGATGTTACTTTACTCACTATTGATAATGGTGTCTTTGAAGTGAAGGCAACCGCGGGTGATACTCATCTTGGTGGCGAAGATTTTGATCAACGATTGATGGACTTCTGTATCAATCAGTTTCAGAAGAAGCATGGTGTTTCTCTTGCTGGAGATAGCAAAGCCATAGCAAGGCTGAGAAGGCAGTGTGAAGGGGCAAAGCGTACTTTATCCACTCAAACTTCAACCCAAATTGAGGTAAGAACTGGCTAAATAACTTCAATTATGTGTTTTTCTCGAGATGGTGAGGCAGGTATCGTATTTCACAGGACGGTCCTCCACCTCGCATCTGCAATGCACGCCTGGTTGTCGGTTAGGTATAGGTGCACGCAGACATCTCAATATTAAATGCTATCAACTACTTCGTTTGCATCTCTGATGAAAGCGATGGGTAGCAGGAGAGACGTTGTAGACGCTTCGGCGACTCCGTTATTTCCATCGCTCCATATTCCCACTCTTTGTCGGTAGTTCTTTTGAGCAATTCCGATTTGGGAGGTAACCATGGAGTGCACATGCATGGTTATGTTTTGTCTATTTCTTTTCTTGTGTCTTTGATCTTTTTCTAATCATTGTTTTACCCTATAGATTGAGTCGTTCTTCCAAGGGATCGATTTTAGTCAAACTATTACCCGAGCAAAATTTGAGGAGTTAAATCTTGATCTTTTCAAGAAGACCATTGCTCCTGTGAAGCAAGTTATGCAAGATGCTGCGATGGAGAAGAATGATGTTCATCAGATCGTTCTAGTTGGAGGTTCCACAAGAATCCCGAAGGTCCAAGAACTTCTTATGGACTTCTTTGATAGAAGAACTTTGAACAAGGAAATCAACCCTGATGAAGCAGTTGCATATGGTGCCGCCGTGCAAGGTGCGATCTTATCAGGAGCGTCTGATCAAACGAAGGAAATATTGCTATTGGATGTTGCTCCATTATCCTTGGGTATAGAAACTGCGGGAGGTGTGATGACAAAACTGATAAATAGAGGTACAACCATTCCCACGAAAAAAACTCAAGTCTTTTCAACATATGCTGATAATCAACCTGGTGTCTTAATCCAAGTCTACGAAGGGGAGAGGGCTATGACCAAAGATAATCGTGTATTAGGCCAATTTCAGTTAGATGGTCTCCCTCCCGCTCCCCGAGGAATACCCCAAATTGAAGTGGCGTTCGATGTTGATGCCAATGGTATTTTGCAGGTAAGAAGCGGTGTTAATGACGTAGGGAATGGAGATGGTGAGGCAGGTATCGTATTTCACAGGACGGTCCTCCACCTCGCATCTGCAATGCACGCCTGGTTGTCGGTTAGGTATAGGTGCACGCAGACATCTCAATATTAAATGCTATCAACTACTTCGTTTGCATCTCTGATGAAAGCGATGGGTAGCAGGAGAGACGTTGTAGACGCTTCGGCGACTCCGTTATTTCCATCGCTCCATATTCCCACTCTTTGTCGGTAGTTCTTTTGAGCAATTCCGATTTGGGAGGTAACCATGGAGTGCACATGCATGGTTATGTTTTGTCTGTTTCTTTGCTCGTCCACTCTTATATCTTCATATTTTCAACTTATGTATGATTTTAGGTTTCTGCTCAGGATAAGGCTTCTGGAAAGAGTCAGAAAATTACAATCACGTCTGATAAAGGTCGTTTAAGTGAAGACGAAATTGAGCGCATGGTTAAAGAAGCAGAAGAAAATGCAGAGGCAGATCGTACCGCAAAAGAAAATATTGAATCGCGGAATCAGTTAGAATCTTACTTATATGGGTTAAGAAGTTCAGTACAAGATACGTTGAAAGACAAATTATCTGAAGAAGAAAAGACATCTGTGTTAAAAGCTGCGGCTGATACCTTAACTTGGTTGGAGTCGCATCAACAGGAGAGCAAAATAACATATGATGAAAAGCGCAAAGAGGTCGAGGCTATTGCTACTCCTATTATTACCAAAGCCTACGGCGCCACCGAAAATCCTGATAATAAAGGTGATGATGATCAACCCACTGTAGAAGAGGTGGATGAATAAGAGTTGGTCTTCTGTTGATAAATGTGCCTCTCATACTTGTTTCATTGTGAATTTGTAAATAATCACTCCCTTATTTTTATTTCATTTCAATTTCAAAGAGATCGTATCATGCATTGAGAGTGCGTGAAATAAAATTAGGAAACTCATTTATGAAGAAACGAACGCCTTCCACCGAGTCATCGCGACACAGTTTCTGTTGCTGTTCTAAGACGTAAAGCAATTCCTTCACAACTAAATAGGAAAGATTGAGTGACTGATTGATTTCAGATGATGTTGCACCGTTTTCTCGATAATAGGGGCTGCTTCCAATCAACCGTAAAATTTGATTCGTGAACTCAGCATCTTGAGAAGAATCTCCCTTCGCAGGGGTACTGGAGGTCAACTGTAGTACTTTAACCTCAGATTTAGGAAACACTCTCATCTTAATACCTAACCGCAATGACTCGACACACTCAGAAGCTTTCACTAGATCGTGCGGCGAGACAAGATCAGTGCCGTGTAGCTTATTTATCAAACAATACAGGTCCGTGAGAGTGATAATGCCACCTAAGCGGAGCAGGCGGTCTTTCGTTAAAAGAATATCACATATTTCTCTTGCGAGTTGTTTGTGATAAGATCGACCAGAGGAAAGCTTTGTGACAGGTGAAATGATACCGATGTCTTGCATTATATTCTCGATCTCATAACGCTCATTGATTTGAGTCGAAGTTTCACTCATTGTCTCGTCTTTCTCGCTCGCTGAAGCTGAAGATTCTTGAATTGTTTGAGCGTATCGTTGGACAGTGGAGACAACTTCTCGTGCCTTCTCAATCAAATGGTTCAAATCACTAAGAGCGATCTTCGTCAGTTGATCCATATTCTGGACTGTCTGCTCCTGTCTTCGCATGATCCCGCCTATACCAGCATTCTTCACAGAAAATTCCGTTCCATCTGATTGATTTTTCGGTGGATTCGGTGTCATTTGATTCCTATTCGTGTTTGTTTCCACCTGAACCTTATTCAAAATATAATCCCAAGATTTGCGATCCAATGTTCTTCGAAGAAACTCCATAAATTCTTCTTTGTTACCATCCAAAAATCTAATTTCAACTTCATTCACCGCTTGATATCCTTGTGTAGTGCCGGGTTTCGAATGAAAAAATAATCGCACTCTCTTCGATCGTTTAAAGAAACTTTCATTGTTTGGATCTTCGAAATCTCGTAGATTTTTCAAAAAGAATCCCCAACTAATTAAATTATTTTGTTGATTCTGGAGGATAACAATCAATCTCACATTGGTAAGCATAAGGTGGAGTATATGCATATCCGAAAATAACCGTTTACTGGATGATGCACTTCCTTCATAAACTTCCACCTTGTCAAATGATTTAATTTCAACCTCATCTTCATTCAAAAATAATGGTCTTCCTGCATTTGTGAGTGGTACTGGAGAGAATTGATCCATTGTGATGAAGAATCAATTATTGTGCATTTGTGCGAGAAAAGGTGCATAAGTGCACGTCCAACAAGAAACGATAGAAAATGACAAATATTTTATTGACAAATTTCAATAAATCGAGCAATAATCAAATGATCGCATCTATACTACACTTCGATTGCTTAGCCTACACTAGTGTATCTTGCTCTAATCGAATGTTTCTGCCATTAAACAAGATAATCGGCAACACAGCAGTCAACATCAATGTCAAAACAAAAATTCCATAAGGGAAAAATGGAGCTGGAGCAGAGGAATCAGTCCCTAATAATACTTGTCCTAGGAATGTCATGGCTATAGCAGTGACATTCGCGCACATATACATCAATCCGACCGACGCATCCTCTGGAATGGGATACGAGCATTCAACAGATGATACAATCGTGGATGGAACTATAGAATCATCCAAAATTAGTAATCTATTCAGAGGCAGGGGAGAAAAGACTTACTTGTTGGGAGAGTTGATCCACCTAAAAGAGCAGCGCTAACAATAAATAAGGCAAAGTTATTCTCTCGACAATTCGCTAAAAAGAAAGTCCAGCTGAGAAAGGTTAAAACATAAGCAACCTTTAGTACAGTGGAATAGGCTTTTGAGTAATCGAGAATAAATCCAGTCAGAAAAGCCCCCAAGAATCCAGTCATAATCAAGACTGCGCCAGTTAATCCAACATCACCATTCGAATAGTTCCCAGGAACTTGATTGAGTAAGGCAGCGATAGCATTAAGATTGCCTAAAACTATTGAGAAAGAAAACAACAATTTCGTATATTCTTTATTTTGAAAGAGTTGGATCATGTCGTGCTGAATGGTGTTTATCCCTCTCGCAGACTTCATCTCACGCATTTGCGCTGACGAAGCACTTGGCGGCGTGTCAGGTTGACTTTTAAGAAAAGCAAAAGAGGTTGCAAGCGCTACCAATGCGACTATCATTTGAACTAAGAGAAGATTTCGTATTCCAATCTCGATATTATGATCTGAGTCAGAGGAAACAAACATCGCAGGGATTAACGAACCGATCGCACTGCCTAACGGGTTTGCTAAAGAACATAATGTTGTTGCAATATCTCTTTCTTTCACACCAAACCAAGTGGATGCAATTTTCGCTGGCATGTTTAAATAGAAGGGCTGCGACAAACCAACAAAGATTGTCCCAAATAGAACTAAAGCATAAGATCCACTAGCACTCGAATCAACCACAGAAGCACCAATAACACGGAAAATGCAACCAACTGATGTTAAAATTCCACCTCTTAACAACAATCCTCGCAATGAGAAACGTTCAGAAAACCTCAAAGCAAGAAGGGTTCCAGGCACATAACAAATCTGAAAAATAACACTCAACAAGTTCACAGCTGTAATATTGATATTATCCCAATAAGTTTGTGCTTTATCAGTAATAGGCGCCCACGTTAACAACACCATGGCATTCGCAACACCAGAAAACACAAATAAAATTAGAACCACCCATCTGTACGAATATACTTGATAAGACTTTGCTTCTTCTACTTCATTCGTATCTTGATTGGCTATCAATGGTGATAGCCCTGAGTCTAGATCACGTCCGGCCATTTGATCTGATAAATGATTTGGGATTTTGGGATCTATTTTCTGTCTTTTTCTTTATTGTGCGCTGCTCATAAAATTCCCAGAATTGTTTTGTGTTTTGTTGGTCGAGATTATGAAGGAAGAAGAACTGTCAACTGATCCAAGTCTTGGAAGTGATTTATTTAGGAGAAAGGAAAGAGCTATCAAAGCTTTTGTCAAGATAAAATCAAGTGAAAATCGAAAAAAGCGTACTTGGTATGACCAACAACAATCCACTCCAGCAGCAGAGGACGATTTCTGCTGGTCGAGTGTGGCAGATTGCCGTATTCCATCTTCTGAATGCTTTACATTAATTAGAGAGCTAGAAAGTTGTTGCTCCACGATACCTCATAGATGTTCCAGTCGAACCAAAATCTTCAAAATTTCTCATTCTGAACCTGGTCTGTATCTTCTTTCTCAAGCCTTATGTCCTGATCAGCAACTCTTTTGGGCTACAAGAGCTCTAGAAGTCTATTCGACTGTTGAACATACAAATCTTACGAATCTTTCCAAGTTGTATGAGGCGAATGATCCCGCTGTTGGTCCAAAATCTTCAGAATTAAAGGAAATTGAGAAGGAGCTCAACAATCTCTGGGAAAAATCAATTGAGGAAAACAATAACTTCAACTCTTTCAATAAATTACGCTGGAGTTGCCTTGGCTATCATTATGGTAAGAATTTATCTTTAGATATTTGTGTCGGTGGTTATTTCTTTCTTTGTCAGATTGGACCAAAAGAAGTTATCAGAAAAACGTTAAATCAGGATTTCCCGAAGAATTGGCGCAACTAAGCCAGCGAGTAGCAGAGTTAGTTGGAAATCACTTCGTGCCAGAAGCTGCGATTGTGAACTTCTATCCACTACATACGAATATGGGTGGACATTTAGATGATGCTGAGCACGACCTAAGTAAACCCATTGTCTCCCTTTCACTAGGGAGATCCGCGATATTTTTAATTGGCGGAAAGTTAAAATCAATTGATGCATTACCTATACTTGCCCGGAGTGGGGATATTGTCATCATGTCAGGTAACAGTCGATTATGTTATCATGGCGTTCCTGCAATTATTTCACAAGACCTTGAAAAAGAACTTACAAATGAGCCATGTCCTGAGTTAGAGACCCTTTGTGAAACCCCAGAGAGCTCGACGCGACATATCCTTGAGTACTTGAAAGAACATCGAATCAATATGAATATACGGCAAGTAAGAATAGATTGTTCGAGCGATGAAAAATGGATTGATAAAAGTGGAACAGGGCATGTAAAATACGCACCATAAAAACTCTAAAACCTCTTTAGTAGATATTTACAAAGTTACGATTCCATGGTTTCTATATTTTCTTCTCCTTGAACCACTTCATTGTTCTCTAGCATTTCCCCCTCAATATTCTGCTCTTCGTCGTTATCCCTCACTTCGCGATCAGAGCGATCACTATGCGCGTCGAGCTCTTCCTCAACTGCGTCGAGAAGAAGAGCTTCATCTGCATTCTCCAATTTCTTTTCTAATACCCCCAGCGAGCAGATTAGGTTGTTGAACTGAGATTGGCGCTGCGATACTTGATTATTGTACAAAGATTTCCGCTTTTCGCACAAACTCAAACTCTCATTCAGTTCTTCCATCTTTTTGTTTAGATAAGAACGAGGTTGAAACTTTGTTACAGTTTGCGCAGCATTTTCACATTCGAGGCGATGTTGCCTTATCAGCCGAGCCTGAGAAAGTTCTAGATTTATGTTTTGAATTTCCTGCTTCGTAGTATCGATCGCTTGAAGGATATCATTTTGAATTTGTTCATATTCCAAATGCTGATTCTCTGTACTTTTCAAAATTCTTTGAGATTTGTTTAATTCGAGTTGAAATAAGAGTATTTCTCGCACAAATGACTCCAGCGCCGCTTTGTCCCCTTCCTTGGACACCTTAAAACATGATAAAGCTTTTGCACACCTTGAAAGAGAAGACACTCCAATCACGCTGTCTTTATAAATGAGCCTCTGCTCCAAGATCTTGTTTTCTAAAGCCATCTCAGTGTGGAGAACTGGAATTGTGAAGGAAGAAAATTTTCTATCAGGTTTCCGTTTCGTTCCGTTTACACTCACGTTACCGTTTTGAATTCGAATTTGAATTAATTAGAACTTTCATCAAGAATGACAGAAATCAGAGAAGGAGGCAACGCGAATAGTGTGCAAGAGTTTTCAACAGATCTATTACGGCTCTATTATGGTAAGTGTTTCTGTCGTATTTGAACGCTTGCTCTGATTGTTTGAAGCTCGCTTATTTCCCTATGACCTGATGTTCAATTGGTTGTCTTACGGAAATGATCCAGACAACGAAAAGAGTTTAGAGAAAGACTTTTTTTCTCGGAGAGAATGGTCATTTACAATTGAGGAGATTTATTTACGTTACCAATCTTTTCGCGACAAAGAGGAGATGATTGCAGCAATTAAGAAGAGACAACCTCATAAAATCGATATTGGCGCAGTCTTTACTGCTCCCCCAAAGGACCACACTTCCTTTAAACCTGAGCAATTTAAGCCTGTAGAAAGAGAACTCGTTTTTGATATTGACATGACCGATTATGATGATATTAGAACTTGTTGTAAAGGGGCTGACATATGCATGAAATGCTGGCCTTTCATGACCATGGCCATTAAAACAGTTGATACTGCTCTTCGCAATGATTTTGCGTTCAAGCATGTTTTATGGATCTATTCTGGTCGTCGTGGTGTGCATTGTTGGGTGTGTGACTCGGAAGCTCGAAGACTTACGAATGAAGCTCGTACCGCAGTTGTCGATTACCTTTCCGTAAACACTGGGAGCAATGAAAATTCGGATAGAAAACTTAAGAACACCTACGATGTTCTTCATCCCTCATTGGCTAGAGCCTATGAGACTTTGGAATACTATTTTGAAAAATATATTGCCAGTGATAATGGGCAGGCGGTTCTGACCAATAAAGGATTAGGCTATAGAAAAATCCTCAATACTTTACCAGATGAGTCTGTGCGATCAGACCTGGACAAAAAATGGGAGAAAGGAACTTTTTCTGGGAGCGAGAAGTGGCAACAACTAGTTGCAGCAACAACAATGCCTGCTGATCCGTCTGTTGCTCGTAAGAAAAGGTTGAATTTTGCTGAGCTCTTGCAATGGCGACAAGAGCTTGTCTTCAAGTACTGCTACCCTCGATTAGATGCGAATGTATCCAAGACGCAAAACCACTTATTGAAAAGTCCATTTTGCATTCATCCAAAGACAGGCAGAGTATGCGTACCAATAGACCCCAACACTGCTGACGATTTTGATCCCTTTTCTGTACCAACTGTTCGTACGCTTTGTTATGAGGTCAGAAATTTTGTCTCATATCCCTCGCTTTTCGTGAGATTATTCATAGATTGATCAATTTGATGTTGGAAACACCTTGCGAGAATCAATTGAAGATGTGCGCAAAACGTCCCTTCAGCTTTCAGTTGATTTTTTCAATGAATCATTCTTGAAAGGTTTAAACCAAACTCTTCGTAAGGAATGGAGAGATAGACAAGATCAAATTGCTGCGAACAGCCTGGATTTCTGATCATACATTCAAGGACGAACGAAGAAAGAAAGTGTCATAGTGGAAGGAATTTTAACGCTTAACCCACTGATATTGTCTACGAGCTTTGTGTCTTCCAGCCTTCTTTCTCTCAACGCGACGTGAATCCCTAGTGAGAAGCGAATCTGTAGAAATAAAAATTAAGAAAAGCGACAAAATTAGGAATATACTCACATGCTTTGAGAGCAGAGTGCGTGCTTGGGAGCATCTTAAGCAGAGCTCGACTCAAACCCAAATTTATAGCACCAGATTGTCCTATAAAATACTAACACGATAGTAATTAATGGCAAAGAAAGCTTACCTGACATTCCTCCTCCTTTTACGGTACACCAGACATCGTAAAGTCCTGCCTGCTTAGTTCGAAGCAACGGGTCTAAACAGTCAAGCTTTTGAACTCCTTGGAAATAATCGCATAATCTTTTCTCATTGACAGTAAATAGTCCACTTCCTTCCTTTAACCAAACTCTGGCAACACTCGTTTTTCGACGACCTGTTCCGTAAGATCGGCCAAATTCATCCACTTCCGGAAGATTAACTGTTGAAGACAAAGAGCGAATAGAATCACGTCTTTGGTATAGAACACGAAAAGCTGTAAATCGCTGCATCTGAAGAACGTTCGACTATTATTCACTCAACCTATGTTTCTCATGCAGCGCCTTGAAATGAGAAGAATTGTTCTATCCCTTTTCGTGGTTTGTCGAAAAAGAATGGGAGATGAGATTATTATTCGTCAGAGTTTGGGTCAAGGTTCAGAAATTAACTCTCCTGTCAATGCAAAACAGAATGACCAAAGGCAGCCAACAGAGTCTAGCAAAGGAACAGATGAAACCTGGATTGGCTTTTCTGATCTCAATCGGATGTATTTTTCGACGTTATTGGGAATGTTTTCAGTCTTTACAAGTTTAATTTCACATCCATTTACAGTAATCTCTGTCAGGCAACAAGTGGATTCCTCTTTGTTGGGAGATTTGCATCATCAGCAAAGTATGGGAACTGTTGTAAGAGGAGTGGTGTCTCGGTTTGGGCCTATTGCTCTGTTTCGAGGATTCTTACCTATGGCCACTCTAGGACCCCCATCGAATGTTATTTATTTTTCGTCTATTGAATCTTCTAGAGAGACTCTCCAGCCGATAGTTCTTCAGATTATTCCTTCTCTTTCTCCAGAAGGTATAGAAATTATACAAGCTGGATGTAGTAGTGTCATATCAAATTTTATTTCCCTAATCCCTTATGTACCAGCTGAAGTTGTTTCATCCCGCATTATTGTGAGTCCGCAGAAGGTTGGTATGACTGAAATGTGTAAAAACATTTATCACGCCCAAGGAATTAAAGGCTTTTTTAAAGGTTTTAATTCTTCCTTTGCTGTTTGTGTAACAAGTGGTTTCCAGTGGTGGTGGATGTATGCCCTTTGTCGTCGATTAGGACTACAGACTGACTTTGGAAAGACGAAACCGTTGCTTATTGAAGCGGTTTCTGGATGTTTTGCCGGTCTCTCTGCTGTTGCCGTCTCCTATCCAATCGACACCATTAAAACTAGAATCATGTCTTCGTCTCATGGACCAATCCCGACTTTTCGAAAAACCTTTCAGCAGGTGGTGAAGAAAGATGGCTATAAGGCCTTATATAGAGGATTACCAGCGAGTTTATCTCAGGCAGCACTTGGTTCCACCATTTTTGCCACTTGCTATGAAACAATTAAGAATGAATCGCAAAGGAAATAGTTTGTCAGGAATTTTTGATTTAGTTGATATTAGTCAATATTGTGTATGTGTACAATTGTAAAAAAAGGAACATTTATTTCAACTCGCTATTCTCAACGTCGTCGCTTCGCCGACCTTCGTCACCTCGGCGCTTGCCTCTATCACCATCTCTACTTCTTCTATCATGTGATCTTCGAGATCTATCTCTATCACGACTACGACTTCTTTCTCGTCTTCGGGAATCCCTGTCTCGACGGTCCCTGCTGTCGCGATCTCTTGTTGGTCGCTCTGTTCGAGCTCGATTCTCTTCCCTTCGAATACTATCCATTCCTCCTGTTCCTTTCATACGTCCACCAGTAAACCCATGTTCCTAGATTTGTTCAATGTTCGTGACCTTTATCCTACTCAGAAGTGAAGAGCTCTTACCTTTTCTAGATATTTACGCAATTCCCTTGACGGCTCACAAACGTGCATAAAGTTGCAGTATGGCCCTCTGTTGCATGTTCCTTCATCAAACTGACGACAGCGTGCCTCTTTGAAATCAGTAACTGGAGAATATTCTACAATTAAAGGTCGACCAGCATAATAACGACCATTTAACCCCAACAGAGCTTTCTCTGCATCTTCTTCATCAAAGAATTTAACATAAACATTTCCCACCATATGATCACCGAGATTCTCACACACTTGAACGTCTTCGACTTTCCCAAACTTTTGAAACTCCTCGAATATCTCTTCATAAAATCCGTTCAAATGCTCTTGGAGAGCTGCACGATTAATATTCGTTAAGTCCCCACCAGCAGATGCAACTGCGCACATAGGATTATCCCACATGTGCTTGATGATTATAGTTTCTGAAAAGGGGGGACGATGATGTTGTCTAGAGCATTTGTCACCATGACGACATGCACCAATTTTAAAATAGAAGGGACAATTTACCTTGTCCTCTTCTGTCCCGTGAATGCGAGCTAAATGTTCAGCGCCTCCACGAGAACCATGATCACGATTACGATACATCTTTTCGTTGTTTGTGAAAATTGCTTTAATCTAGGTGTTTAGGATTAGTGGAATTAGGTAGAGAGAAAACGTTTCATTTTCGGTTTTTTCACTAAGAAACTATCATGGAAAGAAAAGAGTCAGAGAGTCCTCCACGGAATATTAAGAAAGATGTGACTCGATATGGTCCAATCAAAAAATCGGAGATTAAGTTCGGAACAGAAGAGCGCTTCCAGTGGCAGAAATCTAAGAATTCTAATGATGTCGCGTATAAATTGCCTGAAATGACTATGTCTCGAAGTATCGTCTTTTCTCAAGCTTTAAGGAAAGGAATGGATGAAGAAAATCCCGATAGTAAAAATATGTCTGCGGGTCCTGGATCTTATGACTATAGCCGAAGCTTCGACTATCTAAGTGAATATGTCTCTCATGATGCCAACCGCTTTCCTTGTGCTCCTAGACAATCGATGGCGATGAAAACTCCATCTCCTGGTGCTGTCTATAATATAGAGAAAAAGTATTACATGGGCCCGGATAAATTCGGAGGAATTGGTTTTCCAAATGCTTCCAGGCAACCTCTCTTTACCTCCTCCACAGCTGCGAACGCCGATATGTTTATTCCCAAACCTGAAACCGGACCAGCAATTACAATCGCTGGCCGACATAAACCTAAATTTGTGACTGAATCTTCTCCTGGTCCCATATATGATGTTCATGTAAGTCTCTTTCTTAATCAAAACGTAGCCCTAAGTATTGCTTGGTAGAAAAAAGTGGACTTTCGTACTGGACCAGCATATTCGTTTGGAAGAGGGAAAGGAGATCGTTTCAAGCAAGTTGGTTTTCTCCCAGAAAGAGATGAATAATAACAGATTAATTATCATGATGTTCTTTGTTCTAATATGAGAAGTCGTGACTCAGTGTCCTATTTGTTGCTCCACTATAAATTATGGTATTTGGATGTTTCTAGACAAGGAGTGTTTCTGTACATTTCGTAGATATCTTTTTTGAAGGATTTCCGGCCACATTCAATTCAGCGTGGGTGAGAGGCCAATTTTTGAAAATTCTTCCCCTTTAATAAAATAAAATTTCGAAAAAATGAAAATTTCCATTTCTGATTTCAGGCAGCTCCTTACTTCTGTTCTAATTAAAGCTGGACATCATGAATCTCATGCTCAAATAATTGCAGATGTCCTATTGTATGCTGAGTTGCGCGATAATAATCAAGGAGCAATCAAATTGATCGCGGGAGCTCTAAATCCATCGAACCAGGAAGCTAACACCAAATTAATCTTTGAATCCCCTGTTTCTGCTAAAATTGATGGAAGAGGGCTCATTGGCATGGTTGTTGTTTATGATGCTGTTGAAATTGCAGTGCAGAAATGCAAAGCTACAGGAATTTCTATTGTAGGTTGTTCGGGATACGCCTCCGCAACTGGAGCACTCGGATATTGGGCACGAAAAATATCTGATGCTGGGTTCATTGGAATAGTTATGTCACAATGTAATGAGATGGTTGCTCCTCATGGAAGTTACGAAGCGATTTTCGGGACTAACCCTATCGCGATTAGTGTCCCAACCACTCCTCGGGCTCAAGTGTTGGATATGGCGACTTCTGCTGCTGCATTTTATGGGATAAAGCTTGCTGAAAAGAATGGAGAAAGTATTCCTAATGATATTGCTTATGACCAGGAAGGAAATGCCACCACCAATCCTACAGCTGCTTTAAGTGGTGCTATCCGTTCCTTTGATCGATCTTATAAAGGATCACATCTCGCCTTAATGGTTGAACTATTAGCAGGATCATTGACTGGTGCGTCTATGGAGAATAAATCTGAGGCAAAGAACTGGGGAAGTTTGGTGCTCGCAATTGATCCTGTCATATTAGGAGATAAGGAACAATTTATTGCGAATGCCAACGCAATGTGCGATCGTGTCAAAAATGCCAAAAAACTACCAGATTATCACAAAGAAATCTACCTCCCTGGGGAAAGGGGAGATGTGATCGAAAATGCGCGATTACAAGCTGGATTCTTGGAAGTGGCCGATCAAATACTATCTGATCTAAATAATCTCTTAACAAAATAAAAATTCCATTTAGGTTTCTAATTTACAACATGTACATCTTTTGCCAAACTATCAATATGAAAGGTATAAATCACAAATAAACAAATAGCATTCTGTATTAACTAGCTGTGGGACAATAACTTCACCTGTATTTCGACATTTCCAGTATACTCACCAAACTCTGATTTTAGATTAAGGATCATCGACTCATACTCTTGAGATGTAGATCGAAATTCCAAAACCGTTTCCGTCATCCCTATAACTTCATCACTAAGACTCAAATTCTTATTCATCACCACTATATTCAGCTTCTCTCGAACAACAATGGGGCTAACT
>VKHI01000029.1:52958-96912 GCA_015145745.1 Poterioochromonas sp. DS
TGAGCGCTCAATTTAGTTATGGCTGAACCATCAAATGGCTTGTGATTTTGAACTTTCCGATCCTGCTCGGAGGAAGTGACAAAACTTGGTGAAAATCCCAATCCTACTGCCTTTAAAGCATCTTGGGAATAAACTCTAGATTCTATGAAATGAGAATCATTCAAGAGATGAATGGGAGAGATCTCCGATGTTGAGTGGATATTGGGTGGCCTTTCCTTCGGAGTTGAAGGGTTTCTTTTCAGTTCCTTCTTATTTGAACGCGAATCTTGATCAAATTTCTGAGTCAAAGTCGATTTTTGTTCAACCTTCTTCTCAAGTAATCTAGCCTTGGTTGTAGATGTGGCCTGAACAAAGAGGTATAAGCAATCACATTATAGATTCATTTAATCTAACCTGGTCGATTTTTTCGATGTAACTTTCGACATTCACCAAAGCCGTGGGAGACTTTAATGTTCCCACTCCAATTCCCCGCGATGGGGATTCTGAATGGCCCATTGGATGCCTTTGAAGGCCTTTTCCTACCTTTTTCTCCGACGAGCTTAGAAGCGCTCTGGTTTTCAAATCCAACATTCTTAATCTGCTTTCTGTGAGCATTTTTGTCGCCTCTATTTTAGATTCTTCTAAGTCCTTCTTTATTTTCGCTTCCTTAATCCTTAACATGGCGAGATTTCGACTGAAAAAATTATCAAACTTCCCAAAAAATAACAATATCATGGGATACCTTAAGATAAGTTCCTCCAAGGAAGATTTCGAAGATTTGTTTCGCCTTGCAGACAGTCTCTCTCCAATAGCAGATCCGGCTGGTCGATACTCGGTCTCCGGCAATGGCGGGTGATTTAGTTGTGGTGATTGCTCAACTTCTCGATGGTTGTCAACAGTTTTTGGCTCCTGCAATTCGCTTGTCAAGAGAGAGGAATGGACAGAGTCAAAGTGGCTACTTTCCCAACTGTTCTGGCTTTGCTCGTCGTCATTCCTATCACTCTTGAGAGACTTAGATGTCCTAGATTCTGACGGATCCAGACTTTCAGCGGGGCTCGCTTCTGTGACTGGAATCACTTTTTTAAATTGCCTTTTTTCTCTGGATTTAAGGTTTGTTAAGCTCAAATTGTGAGCGTGGATTGAGGAGAAGTTCGGGGATTTACTTGTAATGCTGTTATTGTCAACAATGCATGGACCGAAACGAAGAAAATGAGTGAGTAGCTGTTGTTCCATCAACTTTTCATCTTTACCATTTTCTTCATCAGAGAATATAGGAGGTAAAGGAGACCCATTTGTGAGGGAACCCACAAGAAGTTCTGCAAGCTTTCTCTTGCAATCGAGTGTAACTCTCGTCGTACCAAATATCTCAGAAAGCAGCAATATTGTCCAGATAGAGTTCGAGGGAAGCTACAAATGTTCGTTCAATTCCACCGCAAACACACAACAATAGGCTTACTTCTATGGAATTACAGCTAGTGGTCGTGCAACTGTCTGTATCACTTTCACTTGACACATCCAGCTGCAATTTATAAACACAGGAGCAAACCTTGAGAAAGCTCTTCAAATTGAGTTTAGAAGATTACTCAATGCAGCAAAAGAAATTTACCTCCATAACTTCTAGAGTAAAACAGGCCTTGCATAAGTTCTTAATTACAGACAAGGAAAATATGTGGCAGCAAAATTTTTCAGCAGACTCCTCATTTGAAAGGACTAGTCCCAAACCTATGCGCTCATTCATTCTTATTTCTCGAGCTTTGTTTGACGATAACTGTAGCCCTCTTAATGTATGAAAGCAATTTTGAATCAGGTCAATGTTTCCAGACACAGATACCTTTTATACAAACATAAAACATTTCAAGAAGGTGGAAAGGGCGTACGTACCACACGCTTGACAAAATAAAATAATAATTTGCTCGGATTATTACCGTCACAGCGGATCCAAATGTCCATTTCCCTCAAAACAGCGAAAGGACATCCGAGTATGATTTCAAAATTAAAATTGAGGTAAGGAAATGTTTTATTATATAAGGAAATGTTTTATTCGAGCTTTGAGAAATTACTTCAAAGAACAGTTACACAATTCTTTCCCTCATGATCTCAAAACTTGGCAACTTGATTGGTGGAGCAACAGCTACAGCAACTGTCACGCCTGAGGTTGATTCGACTGAACTCCTTGATGCCAAGATTGAGGAAAATGAACGAGTCAAGCCAGCTGCAAGTCCAAGACCGGAGAAAGAGAAAAGCAGTAAATCCAATGGGGGTAATGTCCTCTAAATAACAATTTCTTTGCTTATACAAACTATAGAAAAGGGAACAAAAAAAAAGGATGGGGTTGATGCAGATTTAACGAGTGAAATCTCTGAAAGTGAAGATTTGGAACCAGTTGAGGTGTTGCTCCAATTCATTCCCTATTATGGACAGGGAGATCCTGCAAATGATAGCCTTGTGCGCTCAACCTTGACTAGTCTTTCAGTTGAAGATATTGATTCAAAAGACGAGTATGGAAATACATTGCTGCTTCTCGCCTGCCAATACAGATGCGAAGATTTGGTGAGGATTATGCTTAATAAAGGGGCAAACCCGAATGCCGTCAATCTGTCAGGTGCATGTTGCTTACATTTTGCCTGTTACCGTGAGAGTGCATCTTACAACATTGCCAAGATTTTGCTTCAAAATGGAGCAAACCCGGATATTGCTGAGTCATCTTTCGGTTGTACGCCACTCCATTACTGTGCGGGAAATGGAGACATCGAGTTTTGTAAGCTTATTCTATCGTATGGAGCTCAGATTAATGCGTATGATTCGTACAATTATACATGTGTTGATTACGCTCGGGAGGCTGGCTTTAACGAAGTTGCCGATTTTCTCCAGCAGCGCTTGGAAAAATTTAACTCTCAAAACCAATTAAGAACTGGCTTTGGAAGTAGTAAAAATTTGAAGCCAAAAGGTTTGCAATCTGCTTATGATGACATGAATGAATGGGAAAGTCACTTTGATCCTGATACTGGGGGGAAGTATTACATAAATCTGAGAACTGGGGAATGCTTGTGGGAGAGCGAATTGAAGCAGAGATTAATTAATTCTCAGCAAGCACAGGTTTTACAACGAACGTCATCAATGCGTACTGGTCCAGCTTCGTCAATTACCCAAAACGAGTCAATACTTGGCGAAAAGGAAAAGGCGAAACTCGCCCAAATCTCACTAATTTCCCAAGCCACACAGGCCACCTTAGTCATCTTTTTCACCAAGTTTGATCCCACTCGATTGCCAGAAGTTGAAAACTTAATGCAACAGTATAAAGGCAAAGAAGTTGATCTCGCTAATGAGTTGAAAGAAAGATACAAACCTTCTGAAAATGATACAGAATTCACTGGATTATTCAATAAAGCGAAGGAACTGAAAAAGCTTTACGTGCAGGGAACCTCTGATGAGATTGTTAGTGACGTTACGCGCATCGACCCTTTAGTTATTCAAGATCTCGTTCAGGAAGCAAGAAAGAAATTCGAATCTCAGCTGGATGAAGAAACGACCATACTAAAAAAGAAATTTGAGACACAGCTCGAAGAAGAGAGAACATCTTATCGATCCGCTATTAGTGAAAAAGAAGGACTAATTGTTAAACTCCAAACTGAATTGGAGGGTTTAAGTAAGGATAAACTTACGAAAGAGGTAAGAAACCCTTTCATTTCGGCGATTTATTACTTAACTCCGGAATAGGGAGAGATTGTTGATATGAAAAACAAGTTGAATAATGTTCAAAGTAGTGGAGGGCAAGAGGTAGAAAAATTGGAAAAGGAACTAACTGCTTTAAGAGATGAGAATACTGAGCTAAAGAAACAAATTGGTACTTTGCAGGAACAGTTGAATTATGAGCAAGATAAATTAAAGAGCTTAGAGCTCACTTTGCAAAACTTAACCGCGGGTAAGGAAGAACTTATTGCGCGGGAGAAGGCTGCAGCTGAAGAAAGAGCTCTCCAACAAAGAGCTCGGGAGGAAGCATTCAATAATCAACTGCACGAATTGGAAGCAAAAAATAAAGAGAAGGAATTGAGAATGAAATCAGACTTTAATCAATCCAAAAATGAATGGTTTAGAAAAGAACAAGAGTTGGGCGACACTTTAGATCAAGTGAAGAAGGTTAAAGACCATGAAATTGATAGTCTTCGAAAGTAAGCGTTTTAAAGTTCAAGAATCAGATCAGTGATCATTTACTTTTACAGAGAGTTAGCAGATCGCAAATCCCAGTTTGCGCAAGAAATAAGTTCTGCGTTAATGCAAGTTGAAGACTTTAAAAGACTATCCGAAGATGCATCAAAGCGTGCAGAAGAAGCTGAGCAATTCCAAAAGATGGTCCAGGTGCGCCACTTGGGCAGTGATTTTCCTTTTGTCCTTTTAAGCACTCTCTTTAATTCCAGGACGAGCTAGCGGAGGCCAAAGTTATTCAAAAGTACAACGCCCAACTACATAAGTAAGATATTCTTTTATCTTGTATGATTTTGACTGAATGTTGTCGATAAGGGACTTATTGAGAGAACAATTAGCAAGGAAAAAATTGCATAACGATATGGAAGATTTGAAAGGGAAGATAAGAGTCTACGTTCGAATTCGACCAATGTCTAATTCAGAAAGAGAAAGAGGAAGCCAGGAAGCCATCTTCAAGGTTAGGTTTTTGAATCTACTACGATTTGTAGCTGATGTTTTCATAGGATGGAAAGATGACTGTGATGTTAAAAGGTTTAGGTGGTCCTGATAATAAGAAATTTTATGATTTCGATCAAGTCTTCGCCGGAACAGAAGGAAATAGTCAAGTTGATGTCTTTAAAGACACCAAGCATCTCATAATGTCTGTCATAGACGGCTACAATGTTTGTATCTTTGCCTACGGTCAAACTGGAGCAGGTAATTCCATCACCGCTTCAACGTTGTTGGTTTACTGGTTTGAATTCAGGAAAGTCATATACTATGATAGGGAGTGCGGATATAGGTTCGTGCTTGTCTGAAAGTGGAGAATTTGATGAACATGCGGGAATCACTCCTCGCGCTGTGTCAGAGCTATTCCGATTATTAAACGAGAGAACTGCTCAAGTTGAGGCTATTGTGGAAGTGCAAATGTTTCAACTTTATCGAGATGGTTTAGAGGACTTGTTGAAAGAGAAAAGAAGGAAGAAAAAAGATGAAGATGAAAAGCCCGATCCTCCATTAAAAGTAACATTGGCAGAACATAGTCCGACAGGCTTGGTCTACGTAAGTATTTTGCTTAATAATTTTGATTGAAGCAGAAGCAGATGACTCTCACTTCAATCTAGGTTGATGGCGCGGAAACGATGACTGCGAAGAGTCCGAGCGAAGTGATGAGAATATTTGCGAAGGGTATTCTTCGTCATTTCTAATTGAGCTTACCTAATTATTTTTTGTAGGTTCAGCACGGCGCACAACTGCATCAACACAAATGAATGCAGAAAGTAGCCGATCGCACTTGATATGCTCTCTTGTGGTGAAGTTGACCAACCGACGCAGTGGAACGCAAACTGTTGGGAAGCTAACACTAGTTGATCTTGCAGGCTCTGAGGTAAAAACTATTTTCCTCACGTGACAAAATTTTGATTTATCATGATGTAGCGTGTTGATAAATCTGGCGCTTCAGGAGAACAACTAAAGGAGGCTCAAAGCATAAACAAGTCACTGTCGGCTTTGGGAGATGTTATCGCAGCGCTTACGACCAACCAGCAGCATGTTCCTTATCGAAACCATCCTCTAACTATGCTGATGTCTGACTCTATTGGTGGAAATGCGAAAACATTGATGTTCGTCAACACATCACCTGCTGATTACAATTTGCAGGAGTCAAACAACTCGCTAGCCTTTGCAAATAGGTGCAAAGACATTACGAACATGGTAGCAGCAGGTCCTGGAGTCCAAGCAGCGCAAATGAATGCTTTGAAGAAAGAATTAGCGAAACTGAAGAAAGGAGGAGGGGGTGCAAAAGGTATGACTACACTGGAACGACCAGATACAGCTGCTGGAGGTCGTAAAAACTAAAATACTTAAGAATGAATTTGTAGGTGTTGTATTTCCGATTAGGAATAGCCCAGAACTGTTTATTGAATCTCACTAAATTACTGTTGAAGAAAAGGAAGTTTTTTGTCTTTCCAACCTTTCTGGTATATCGAGCGACCATTCGCTTGCTTCCTTCATCAAACAAACAGTGGAACAGTTGTTAGTTATCATGAAGCGATCGTCAGGAAATGATTCGACTTTTCAGAAGAAGAAAGCAAAAGTCATAGCAGACTTACCA
Organism: Poterioochromonas sp. DS; assembly: GCA_015145745.1. Classification (NCBI taxonomy): domain Eukaryota; class Synurophyceae; order Ochromonadales; family Ochromonadaceae; genus Poterioochromonas; species Poterioochromonas sp. DS. Next base: position 59,233 of record VKHI01000029.1, read on the forward strand.
ACGCAAGAGGAGCAAAAACAATTGCAGCAAATGGAAATTCTCCTGAAAAATAATTTACTGCAATTACAATGTGAAGAACTTCTCCGAGAGACGACGATAGCAACTCAAGATTTCCTTGATGAAGAAAAAGTTGCTGAATGGTTACAAGTCCTCAAGAACGACCTTTTGGAGACTTCTGAACGATCTTCATGCAATGGAAGGATAATTACATTTGACTGGATCAGCAAACAACATTATTATGGGCTTGAAATCCTTGAGAATAGCTCTCAAGAGATTTCCATCGAATATCAGTCTCCTTCTCATGTCGATGTTGTTGGATCAGCAACTTCGAAAGCTATGACTCCTCCCTACTACAACATAGATCTCCTCCTCACTCTGCCAGAATCAATGATCGAACCTAGGTAAGCATGTTGTAAACGCCTGAAGAATACTTAGTTATAAACCATCGCTTTCTTCCAGGGATGTGCTGGATTTTCGTTATTTCAACAAGCGAAAACTTTTTCTTGCTGGTGTTTGGAAGTCGCTACAAATGTGCGACAAGAAACTCCATCATCAACAGCAGTATCGTAACATTTCTGTTCATTTGTTAAAATATGACACAAGAAAGCCAGTGTTGAACATTATCCCTGGGTTTTCGGATCGCTTCACAGTGCGTATCATCCCAGTTTTACCCGAAAGTTGTATCAAAACCTTGCAACTTCGCAATCGTAAGAACAACGTGCGTCCTCAGCAATGGAAAACCGAATTGAGAACGAAGCAAGAAAAAGGTTCGCTTATCTAGTTTTGCTTCAGTTCAAGCTCTTTTAACTAATACGATGTAGATTTGGATTTGTCGCTACTCTCGCCGACTCCTCACTATAATATGGCGATCCTGGAAGATATTGCCCTCCCTCTTCACCAAGAGATTGTTTCTCGTATCGCATCTTCCTTTCCAAACGTCATTCACGCTATTATCCTCTTCAAGGTAAGATTTCTTGCGAATCCTTTAGCTTTCTTTTAGTAGTTTGATTAGATTTGGGCAACCAAGCGCGAAATTCGATTTGCTGCTGATGGGGTTGATGGCCATCAAGCTACTGTATTGACTGCTTATCTTCTTCAATCTAAGCGAATTCTGCCACAGACTAGTCCAGAAGTCATCTTTCAGGGAATCTTAAATTTCTTTGTGAGCACTGATTTCAGTACCACAGTTCTCGAATTTTCCAATATAAGTGATGGAGAACGAGAAGAATTCAAAGAAATCTTTCCAGTATGCTTACTTCACCCCACCAAACTTTCGGGAAACCAAGGGAGCTCTCTAGTCTATTATAATGTGTTGTGGCGCGTGTCTCAATCCATGATTCAGCATATTCGCTTCGAAGCAGAAAAATCTCTTGCATTATCTCATGGTCCTAATTTGAGAAGCGCTGCTTCGCTGTCTTCTTTTTCTCGTTCAAATATTTTCGAACACTATTTTCTCGAGAGCCGATCATTCTTCTCTGAGTATGATTTATTTTTCCATTTCGCCGTTGATCGAGAGTGGTCCACAATCCTTTCCTCAAGCAAAGATCGAGCTTCTGAAATATACTACAAATCAATGGAAGATGCAAGCCTCCATTTTCCAGTGCATAGTTATTTCAGTCAAGAAATACGAGGAATCCTCGAACGCGCTTTGGGAAATCGAGTATCAGCTATTAATTGCTATGTCCAATCACCAAACAAAGTTAACTCGTCATTTGGCGAGATATGGGCCGATAAGATTATAATTTCGGCTGGCTTACAATTGGACAAGGAACATTATAGTAGAAAGGTCGAACGTGGTCCATCCATCGTGCAAGATTCACCCCTTGTCTTGAACGGAGGCGAAGCTAAGGGCAAAGTAAACATTTTTCATTTGATGTCCTTCAAAGATTTCTGGGGAAGCAAGTGTGAAGTCCGTCGATTTCGAGATGGATCTATTCAAGAATCTGTGGTGTGGGAGAATTCAGATTCTGGAGAAAATCATTATTGGGTCATTAAAGACATCATTACGTTCATTCTTAAATATCACCTCGGTTTTGATGCCTCTCGCATCTTTTCACTAGCGTCGAGTTATCGTCTTAGCAATCATGTCAGTTTGGTGACAAATTTGATTGAAACGAAGAGTGAAAAACTTGATAGTAGAAATTCTACCTCTCACCTTTATTTGCAGATGATGACTAGCTTTGATGAGTTGAAATCGATCCTAACCTCTCAGATTCAGAGTTTGCCTCTTAGCATCGATACCGTCCTACCAGTTGCTCCGGCTCTTCGTCAAACATCATTCTGGACTCCTTCTGTTCATCCTTTGCTACTGTCGCAATGTACCGAAGATAACTTGAAGGAAAAGCATTTCGTCCAACAAACTGTTCCATCTTTGTTGAAACAGTTTAATGGCCTTATGCTTCCTCGATATTTCCAACCAATAGCTGCATTGCTCAAATTTGAAAGCTCTGGAAAGTGGCCGAAGTCAACCGAAGCCATCTTGCAATGTAAATCGGCATTTTTATTGAAAATTAAATATGAACTACGAAAACAGTTTCAGGTAATTTAATCTTTGTTTATTAAAATTAGAACGTAACATCACCTTATAGATTGAGTCAATAGTTCAGGACACTTTGCTTGATATTATGTGGAAGGGATTTCTGTTTCGATTCATCCCCTTCGCAGGAGTTGAGAACGAAAGGATTGTGTTGTCGGGAGACATTTCCTCAAAATCACTAAATCAAAATTCGTCAAACGTGGTGGATTTCCTCCTGCCGTTGACAAATCGGTAAGTTTTTTTTTAAATCAATTCCTTTTTTTATTCGTTTGATGGTGTTTTCTTGAATAGACAATGGGTGATTCCGTCGTTGCATCACAACGCAATTAAAACCATTCAAATGGAGTTTCCAATCTTTTCTGAAACTGTTAAAATGATGCAGTTTTGGTTGGCAAATCACAACTTATCAGGTCATATTTGCCACGAGGTAATGGAACTTATGGTAGCTAAGGAATTTCTACTTCCTCGTGGCTTTAGAGCGCCAACTACCCCTCTAATTGCTTTTCATCACTGTCTACAAAGGTAAGTTTGATTTGAATGAACTTTTCAAAATTCATTTTTCGAATTCTTTATAGTATTATTGAGTTTAATTGGGATGATGAGCCTTGGATGATAGATCTCAATCCCAGCGATTGTGTTCTTACTGCTGACATTCGTAACAATGTCTATCTACGATTCAAAGCAAATCGAGAATATTTCAAGTCAGAAACGCAAAATGGATCGACGCTTGATGATTATCGCTTAAATCACTTGAGTCCTATTATGTATATTGTCACGTCCAATGATAAAGTGAATCAATTCTTCCCTTCTTATCTAGAGCGACATCAGGTACCAGAGCGAGTAGTATTTAATCTCTTTATCTTTTTCGCCAAAGCTACCTGTAAAATGCTGAGTCACCGCTTACCGTCCTTTGGGTTGAATAATGATCCGAATCGTGAAGAAGCAAATAGATTATTCTTAAAGTCAACTTTTGAGAATGAAGAGATTTATAAACGCTGTCATTTAGTCTTTCGCTTTTCTGATGCTTTTGTACCAACAAATTCTGCAAAAGCCTGTGCTTATCATTTTTCTCTGCCCAGTGTTCATCAGTTGCATCTCTATAAAAATACCCCGATACAAGATCTAACGGTTGAACAATTGTTAATGTAAGTGTCTTCTTTTTGGTTTAATTGCACACATTAAGTAGTATTTTATTTCAGTGGAAATGACAATTTGATTACTGTATCTCAGCAGCAAATCGTTGATAGGTTGCAGTCACTTCTGTGCTCAAAGGCCATTTTATTTTGGAATGAGTTTCACGGAGAAAGAGTGGGTATCTTGTTTCGTCCTTCCTTTTTAGAGAAAAAGGGTTTTAATATCCTATCCACGGAGTTACAATCGATCAAAGGAGATACTAAGGGAAAAAGTATAGGATCGATGACGCCAAACATAAATGAAATTGTTTTACAAGTTATAGATGCTTCAAATGGAATCTTGATCTTTGATCGATGTAATATTTAAATATCAATTTTTGGGTCTTTTTTGTGTGCAAATTGGGGAAATTAGGAATTAAGGCGAGTAATCAAAAATTTAGCTGTTGAAATAACAGAATGTTGAAAGAGACAAAAAATGAGAGGAGTGGAGAGAAAGAGGCAACTGACAGAAAAAGAAATGCTACAACAAATGCAAAAGTATTTGCAGGTGTCAACTCTAACCATTTCACTGCACCGAAGCTAGTTACGCGGATGTCGGAAAGAATCTCTGTTCGACAAAAATCCAAAGATTACAGCGTTCAATCGAGACCGCAAACAAGACCCAGCACGAGCGAAGATCGCGTCTCATTAGAATCGAGACCGCAAACAAGGCCCAGCACGAGCGAAGATCGCGTCTCATTAGAATCGAGACCGCAAACAAGGCCCAGCACGAGCGAAGATCGCGTCTCATTAGAATCGAGACCGCAAACAAGGCCCAGCACGAGCGAAGATCGCGCCTCATTAGAATCGAGACCGCAAACAAGGCCCAGCACGAGCGAAGATCGCGTCTCATTAGAAGAGAAGAATTCATTAAACTTGAGAGAAAAACTCGAGCTATTAAACAGAAAAAATTTCCACTTTCATCAACCTGATGGAGAACCTAATTGCCAGGGGAAGAGGGATTTTCACACTGTTGAGGTTGGAAAGATTAATGTTGTTGAACCAGGAGTTGTTTTTTCTCCGATTACAGAAGTGAAGGCGGAACTCCTCTGTGAAAATAATAGACACAGGGAACGGGAGGAAGTCACGGATGAAACTCCTTCATCTCCAGAGGATCTTGTGCTTCCGGTCCACCAACTTGAAGAATTTGCTGTGGCTTTTATTGAAATAATTCGAAGTTTGTTCATCTTAACCGAAGATCTTGAAGCTCGCCTTGAATACTATCTTGCTATTTTGAATTCGTTTCTTCCATCGGTGGTTCAGTCATGGGTGCTGACGTTCTATCCTTTACTTCAGAGAGTGGCATTTTTCATCGAAATTCTTTTTGTTGGAATTCTTATTATTCTTGAGCTTATTTTTGAGAGCTTGTCAGCGATATGGCAGATAATAAGATCCCATCATCCAGAATATCTGGTAGGAATATTTTTCGGTTTCTTGTTCTGTTTCTTTGGTTCATTTTTCTTCACGACTATTGCTGCTTTCGAAGCTTTTCGATTATTTGGATTAGAGCGACTTTTGAACTCCTTAGGCCAGATCAAGCAAGACCTTCGCCAAATTCGACATTCGTCCAGACGCTTCTCTAAAATTATTGAAGAGAATAGAGAGAAATCGAATTATTTAAGTGAAAAATTTGGGGATGTTGATCGCGTAGATAAGAAGCGATCGCTGATATTGCAATCGGCTTTTGCCACCATGGCAGCAGTAAATCCGCATGAATTAGCGCAAGCAATCTTTGTTTTGAATGCAGCTTTTCTTGCGGTTATTGCTACACTTAAGATTCGTTTCGCAAAAACGGTGACTCTAGGAAATTCGATAAGTAATTTATTACAAAAGCCATTGCTTTCAGTTACAGAGCCCATTCTGGAGGCTGTTATTCCGCAGGAAATTAGCAGCTGGGGTCATTTTATTCTCTTAACTTTGCTCAAAATTATAGCGATTAGTCTGGCATGGACTATTGAAAGGCTATTTGCTTCTGTGCACTCTGCAACCCGAGGTGGTCTATTTATGAGTCGAAATTTGGTTAACTTTTTACTGGCACAAGCCGAAACCAGCTCAACCACCAAAGACTTCGTTCAAACTTACAGAGAATGGATTGTTAATGTTGTCGGAGGTTTACTAGCTTTGCTTGGACTTTATTTCCAACTTATTCATCGCAACGCTCTTCCTGCTCCCTTCAATTACATCTTCTTTCCATTTCTCTGTGTCGAGAGAATGTTGATATGGATTGTAAATAATTCTTACTTCACATCCTTTTACTAATTTAAAAGTTTTGTGGTTGAGAAGCCTAACAATTTATTCAAGAAGGTTGAAGTTTACTGACAACTTAGATGATTCACTGGGCTCGCTTTCGTACAGAACATTATTGGAAATTATTTGCACAGAAAATTCAACTATTGGTGATGGATCTTTTACGAGAAAGAAGTCTGATTGAAATCGCTTTCTGCCATCTGCCACGGCTTTTAAGCCGTTCTCGCCTGTTGTCCTAGAATTCTTCGGGAGGGTGTTTGCCTCTTTTGGCCAATAATCAGCAATACATTCTTTTAGCTGATTTAAATTCAACGAATCTCCTTCTGCTCGATCTGAACATTCTGACTTGGATTCCTTCGTTTTCAAGATCAAACGTTTCTTCTCTGAAACTAGGGTTTTAAGCAGAAGGAATGCTTCTTCAAAACCTTTTCGCTGTTGCTCGTTTGAATCGATTGAAGGATGTTTTACCAATCGAGACAGTGTTGTGAAGAATAAATCTTCCAATTTCACGGCAAGTAATGATTGAACACTTCGCTTTGTTAATGTTGATATGAGCACGAAAATTTGACCCAATATGTGCGTAAATATTTCGGAAAAGTACTGCAGGAAGTATATAATGGTCTGATCTAATGTTAAGTTGGTGGAAGGAGGCACAAGTACCTCCAATTCCAAATCGTCCAGGAAGATGCACAAACAAATAAGATTGAGCCGTTGCATGAATGATTGTGGGATTAAAATATTGTTTATTGTAGTGCTGTTATATGCGTTAGTTTGGATAGGATCAGCAGCGCTGACTGGAATAGTAATCACATCCAATAGCGGCGCAGCTAATTCTTGGAGAAACCTTCTTTGATTCTTTAGGAAAGAAGTGCTTGTTTCTCGGTTAATAAGAATACCTGAATTTTCCCATCGAAGATATAATTTCCAACCTCGTATTGGTAAACTGCTGATTGATTTTAGCGGTACCATTACTATAAAGCTGAGATAGTACATATTCAGATTGGTACACGAAAAGTTGATTTGGTAGTCTAATCGGGAAAGTGATTTCGGTTTTACGCATTTAGGATGACGAGTGAAAATCGACCGTAACTTCGGATAATCTTGTACAAATTCAACAGGAGACATGAATTCGTAGAGAGATTGTTCCTCGACGCCATCTGCGGTGCTAGTCTGACTACGACCGAAAATTGTAGGGTCCGCTCCATGATCTAAAAGTAGTTCAACTAATGACAGATGTCCCTGCTGACTTGCATAAAACAAGGGTGTGAATCCATCATTATTTAAGACGTTAACATTGATCGCAGATCCGAACGTTTCAAACAATTGATGCATTAATTCAACATATCCACGGTATGATAAATAATGCCATAACGTCCACCCCTCACCAAAATCAGCCTCATCAGAGGCTTGAAGCAGCCTTTTTTCAGATTCTAAAAAATTGTAAATCAATTCTTTGTCACCTTTCCAACCAGCAGTGAAAATATCAGTAGAAAAAACTTGATTTGCCTTCGCAGCCAACTTCTTCAATTTTATACTAATCAAGCTACAAGATTCCCTACTATTTATCGCACGATTGGTCCACCAAACTACAAATTCCGAGCTTTCAATCACACCAGAGTTGTCGCAATCAATCTCTCGCACTGCCTGTCGAATTTCATCCTCGGTGAAGTTTCCACCAAGAGCTTCAATTAGATTTCCTAATTCAGTGTGATCTAAGAAACCAGAATGATCTTCGTCATATTTTGAAAATGTATATTTCGCGATTGCCTCTTGCTGTTTCATCGGATTTGGTAAAGTACTGATTCTTTTCAACCACCAAGAGATAAATTCAAACAAATCTAACGTTCCATTTCCATCTTGATCTAATTTGAGCAGAGCTTCTTCTTCATCTCTCTCCATCGGTAATCCCAAATGCTCGCATAATAACTTTAACTCATTGAACGTTAAACTATTAGAGTGGTCCAAATCGTATTCCTTGAAATATTTCAGTGCTAAACTGCCTTGTTCATGAAGTTCTGTCTCTGATGCCAAGTTTCTTGGATTTTGGAGAATGTCCTTGATCCAAGTGTCAATTTTCTCGTTGAATTCCTCATCGACCCCCATACTGGATTATTTCGATTGAGCGTTTCTTCCTTCCTTTTTTACTTTTTTACCCACCTTTTATTTTTAAATTATCCCCTTTACCGAGATTATGCTAACTATTCTAATTAAGAAAAGGTGATTTTTCTGCAACTTCACTTTAAGAAAAGGGGGATTTTTTATTGATTTCTAGCAGGACAACACGTGACACGTGACAACAGTGACACCAAAGGGGTGCCCCACTCAACCTTGAGTGAGGACCCTGGGGTGTTCAGGGGTGTTGTCGGTGTTTGCGCACTCCTTCAATCACCCCTGAACACCCCAGGGTCCTCACTCAAGGTTGAGTGGGGCACCCCTTTGGTGTCACTGTTGTCACGTGTCACTAATTATGGGTAAGTTAAGCAATTCCCTAACTCGAGGAAGAGCAGAGGGAAAAAAACGTCGATTTCTTGAATAAGAACGGGTCTTAAATTAGAATAATCACGGTAGCCCTGTCCGACCGTAAAGAATACGAAACCAGGTACCGAGGTATAGAATGAAGACGTTAATTATAATTTACATTTTACATATGAAAATAAAGCGCAGTGACACCAATCCATGAATCTGTCAGAATCTCGGACTTGTTATTAATCATATTCCTCCTCCAAGAAAGAACTCACCTTTCGAGGAGACTTCGGTAATGCACAAAGAACAACTTTTCCTAGAATTTCTGTTTTTTCGAGCTCTTGTTCGGTGATCCAAGCGATTTGAATCTTGTCTTTTTCTGTGCTCACTGCAAAAAAGTCGCTAGTTGAGAATTTCCTTTGCCCTCTGTCAATAACTATGACAACTTCCTCTTCACCATGCATCTTGATTCCAAGATCTGTAGTTTTAGAAATAACTGCAATTGGATCTATGCATTTTGAAAGGTTCTCAGATCCGGGTAATGCCACTATTCCGAGATGAATGCCATTAGGATCGGGAAAGTCGTACATCCAATATCCTGGCTGGGCGGGCGGAGGTGATTGTGGCATCATAAGTTCATGTGGTGTTAGATTCGGATAAATTCCGGCGATATGTAGGATTCGAGGATATTGCACTTCGTCTTCAGGACTATAGATTGGTAAATAATGAAAATCCTGACCATGAAAACCAACCATCCACGAGGAGACTCTCATTCGCTTGGGTAGACTGTGCTTTAGATATGCTACGCTTTCCGCCGCGAACCACATGATCAGCAGCATTATTTGTAAAATTTTATTCATGATTTAGTATGTCATTTGCAATCTCCTCTCCCACGTTTAGAAAACATTGATTTTCTTAAAAAGCGAGATTTTCCCAAGAAACAAAAAAATCTTTTGACAACAGAAAATGTCGATAAGTAACCCAATTTTCATTGCAGACTACGAGTATACAAGCAAGAATGAAGGTGAACTGGATTTTAAAGTGGGAGATAGAATCGTTATTTTGAAAATTGATGGCGACTGGTTGTATGGGAGCCATACAGACGATCACAAGGAAGGTTGGTTAGCGCTTAGCTATGGCCATATTCGAAAAAGCTCCCCCTATTTGAGTCTGGATACGACCTCGAAACTTTCAAAGCGACAAGAAATATTTGATAATTCTAAGGCGGAAGAAAAGAAATTCGTAGATACTTTAAGCGAAATTATTGAGAAAGTTATCAGCCCTCTGCAATTGCGAGACACAGTCTTCAAAAGAAATTTTCTCGCGGATGCTGGTGTGGCTGTTAGTTTTAATTTACTTGCAGATATGCATAAAACCTGTTCTAATTTTTTGGCTGCCCTTGGCAAATCTAGAAATGAAGTGGAAATTGCTGCTGCTCACACACAATTTGCTCCTTCCTTACAATTATTTGCTCAGTACGCATCTGAGAATTCCAAGTTAATAAACGCAGTTGAGCGAAACAGAAGAGGCCTTGCTCAAGTTATTGAAAATCAGGGTGAATTCAGCTTGGCTGCTAGTATTCTTTCTCCTTTGCAACACTACCAAAAGTATCGAAACGATTTTCAGGAATACGTTTGGTTGACTCCTGATAATGATAAGGCAAGTGTTACTTTGGAGGCAGCGTTAGATGTTATTATCGCTCAATCTGAGTATGTGGATGTGAAATTGAAGGAAGAAGAAGAGCATCTGATGCTCCTCACTTTACAAAGTCGATGTAAGTGCGCTATTTTCACCTTCGAAATTGTTTCTTAGGTTCTTTTAGTTGTAGGAAATCCTGTTATTTTTACTCCTAATCGCAAGTTGTTGCGAGAAGGTGAAATCGAACGGGTGAGAGTGAAGAAGAACGGTGAACTTGAGACTAAATCCTACTATGGTCATTTGTTTAATGACGCTCTGATTTACAGTTCTCGAAGTGCTGTCACTGGATACTTTAAGGTACATGATACGATTGAGCTGAAAGGAGCTACGTTTCAAACTCATGAAATTGGTGGTACGAAAAGTGGTTTCAGTTTGTCGAAGCGTGATACCCCCGATAAATTTGAAAACTTCAAATTAGCGACTGAGGAGGAGGCGATTGATTGGTTTCCGGTTATCATCCATCATATCGAACAACTTAAAAAGGCCAAAAGAGCTGAGAAGCGTACCTCTATCATGACGAAAGCTCCGATCAACATTCCGGGAGTAGATGCCAGCAAATTAGGACCACGTTGCTCATTGATTTATAAATTTTTAATCAGCGAAATGCAATTCGCCGAGGCAGTTGTTGCATTGAATATTACCCTCATTCAACCTTTAATTGGTGCGAGCAAAGGAGCTGTTTTGAGTGCCGCAATGAATTCACGTTCCATTGCCTCTGGTGAATTTGAATCTGATACTGTCGAGAAAACGGATGCGTTGTTCGATTCGCGAGCTACAACGACATCGAAATATCAATCACAATTAATCACTGATGCCTTGCAAGAGCCGGATGTTTTGATCTTTCTTCGCGCTGCTGAAGGAATTTCGCATGGTGTTAGAGATTTCGTCAAGTCTTTGGAAACATTATGCAGCAACGGGAAATGGGCAGAAAATTTGGTAGTCGGCAATTTCTTTATCTCTGCAAGCGCACTGGCATTATATGATCAGTTCAAGTCTTATTCCTCTGGTCAGCAGGCGATGGTTAGAGTGTTGAAAAATCCCAATTTTGCGCAATTTCAAAAGGATGCCGAGGTTTTTCTTGCTAATGTTCCAGGTAAATTGCAGGAAAAGCTAGAACTGCCTCGAAAAAGAATAATGTTTTATCATTCTGTAATCTCGGACTTGCAGAAGATCACTGCTTCCAACCATAGTGACTACGCCTCAATCAACGCAGCTTTGGAGAAAATTGGAGCAGTTGATCAAGAAATCACTGAATTGATCAAGTTAAAAGAGAATTTTGAAAAATTGTTGGAAATTCAAGCATCATTGATTACGATCGGCAATGAGCCAGTTGTACAAAAATTAGTGACAATGGAGAGAAAGTTCATTAAAGAAGGAGATTTAAAGAAAGTTTGCCGGAGAAAGAACAAGACGTTTCGATTTTGGTTATTTCATGATTATTTAATTTATGCAACTGCTTTGGGAGGGGATAAATATACTTTCAATAGAGCCCTTGAACTCAATAAGTGTTCTGTGGCCGCACATTCTTCGAATGAAGTCAAAAATGCCTTCGAAATTTACGGTGCTGAGAAGTCTTTTGTTGTAATTGCTCCAACACAAACCGTTTGTGAAGAGTGGATTGATGCAATAAAAAATGCTGCTCAATCTTTTCGAGTAGCTAGAGGAGAAACTGATGTGCAAGAATCTGCTCCGCTGTGGACACCAGATCATAATAGTGATAACTGCACTCAATGCAACAAGGTACGCTTTTGTTCGTTTCTCCAAGGTATGCTCTAACCTCCTACTCCCATCAGCCGTTCACTTTTTGGAATCGTCGTCACCATTGTCGTAAATGCGGGGCTTTGGTGTGCAGTGAACACTTAAATAACCGCGAGATTATTCCTCATATTAGTAAAACTCAGAAGCAAAAGATTTGTGATAATTGCTTTAGCGGTAAAACTGGTGTTGTCCCCAAAGTAGCGGAAAACTCGACAACTCCTATCAGTCCTTCCAAAGCTGATAACTCTGGAAATAAAATTTCAACCGCTCCTTCTCTTCAAGTTAATGAGTCAACGAAAAAAGATACTGTTGAAACTAAGGTCAACCCTTTACAAACGGCAAACCCTGTCGCACAAAAATATTTGGGAAATGTAAATCCCAATAATTCGACCGACAACTTTTCACGTCCTCCTTTAACTAAAACTTCTTCTACATCGACACCAGTCGATAGTTTTACCCGCCCGCCATTAACCAAAACTCCTTCTGTGTCTGGAAATAATGGGAACACTTCACCCAATGATTCGTCGAGTGCGAATGCCACTTCAGTGATAAAGCCTCATCGTCGGAGCTCAGGTACGTCTATAACGGCCTTTCCTAATTGCTTGATCATTTTTTCCTTTAGCTGTGGCCTCCAAATTTGCCCAAAAGCGATCTGCGCCGCCCCCTGATGCAACAAATTCCATTGTCACCGAGAAACCCGAAGTGCACACACTAAATGCCAGTGCTCGTTGGCCTCCTGCAGCAGCGAATGAATCTAAGCAGCTGACGGCTTCTCTTCCCAAATCTCCTCCGCCGCCTGTTCCAGCCACGACTCGTTCAGTATCTCCGCTGTCCAAATCCAACCCGCCTCCAATTCCAAATGGTGGTTCGAAGGTATCATCCGACTATCATGTGGCTTCTAATACTGTACAAGTCGAGCCACTCGAGCCAATTCGTAAGCAACCCCCTCCCCCAATACCCACGTCTGCTCCGCGCGTTCCTCCCCCCCTGCCATCCTCTCCTCCGCCAAGCATGCCCCCACCTTCTCGCCCACCTCCACCTCCACCTCCCAAACAAGCTCCCGCTATTCCACCCCCTCCATCAGTATCCACGTCGTCTACTGATATGGCGGAAGATGATCCTTTCAGAAAATACGTGAAGATGAAAGAAATGCTACCTCCAGGTGCGGTGCGTCAGAAAATGACCGCAGATGGTTTTGCGTCAGAAGATATTGAAGCTTTTCTCTCTGGTCAAGTGAGTAAGTTGAGTATAAAGTCGGAAGCTCCAGGTTTGAATTTATCAGAGGTAAAACTTTCCGCAACGGCTCCTTCGGAGACCGCCAGGGCTCCGCCGAGAATGAGTTTGTTAGAAGAAATTCAAAAAGGACCAAAATTAAAAACCGTGACAATTGAAGAAGATTCAAAGCCTCAGAAGGTGCAAGCTGCTGGTGGTTTGTTGGGAATGCTTGCCATGGAAATGAGCAAACGGCGATTTAATATGAATGTGAATGAAGATGATGACGATGACTCAGATGGAGGATTCTCAAGTAGTAGCAGTAGTGATAGTGAAGATGATTGAATCTACCAAAGTTGTGAATATAATTTATTTAATCTAATGGTATGATTCCTAACCAATTCGCTCCTATGTTTATCAAAGTGGATGCAATCAAAGCTAATGTGTAAATCTGCCTCCTCTCAAGGTAACCCATTACATTCAATTCAAAATAAAAACTATGCAAATAAAAGAGAGATAGAGTTGGTCCGACGCCGGAACTGAGGTGCCAAACAGCGTGCCAATTATCATAAATTGGTCTCGATTCTCGAACACACATCCCTTCGCTTGGAAAGGAAATTTGTGCAGGTAATCCGCAATGCACCAATGAAAACAAAGCTATAGGAAAACTTACAAGCCCAAATATAAAGTACTCATTGCATTTTCCGTAAGAATCGGTTAATGTAAAGCAATATACGAAAAAGTGTACTGTCGCAAAAATATTATCAAAATTGAAAAATCTGCCCTCTCGGAAGTAATGGTAAACCAAAGATCCAATTGTCGTAATCAAACAAAAAAAACTGTAATCAAGATCCTCATACCAAAGAAAGGAGAAGAGACACGATATTGCATATATCAATGATGTGATCATTAGCTTATCATGACAAGAACGACGACGATCTAAACAACAAGAGATAAATGGACTTGCCTTCATCAAATAGGGAGAAAATATTATAATAGCGCATAAAATGAGAAGGTAGAAGATAAAATACTGCTTTTCATAGAAGATCAGCAGCGAAATGGAACAGCCGATGCTCACTATCACCCGAAATAGCCCTTTGCTATCGATCAATATCGATTGTCGAAAAAGATGAGGGCGCTGATGAAGTACTTTCCAATCATTCTCAAAGAGATAAAGCATTGATTTGATCAACATTGAGAGAGCAAAGCACCACGGAATAAATGAGAACAGATTCATTTCGTTCATTTCGCGAATTTTGTCGATCGTAACTTTACGCTATTTACAATGAAGTTCAAAGCGATCTTTGGTTTGCTGATTCCAATCGCAACATGCTTAGTGTTTCTCTATGCGTCAACTCCATCTCCCTTGTCTTCTCTCGTGATGACGATGATGATTCGGGATGAAGAGGTGAATATCAATTCAAATTTACCTTTGTGGGCATCGGTGGTCAACTACTTTGTGATTTTGGTCGATGAAAGAACAATTGATCATTCAGCGAAGAAGGTTTCACAAATATTAAAGGCTGCTAATAGGCCGCATGTCATTTTGAATTACACTTTTACTGGTTTTGGCCAAGCCAGAACCCTAAGTCTCAACTACGCTTGGCAGTTTTTCCCGAATGCAACACATGTTTTGATAGCTGATCCGGATTGGAAGCCGGATCTATCAACTATAAAGTTAACAGAACTTGATAATTCCGCTGATGTATTTCGATTTATCGTTTTCGATAGAAATGGTAACGTGTTATTAGTTTGATGCTGCTATTCTTCTATTTTTATGTGTTTAGGAATTACACGAAGGCGAATCGATTGGTTACTCCGTCACAAAGCCGATTTGAAAATGAGATATAGTTTACACGAGGTTCTTGACATCGGACTATATGAAATAAAGCCAATTAATTGGATCGTCCACGAAATAGAACAAATTGGAACTTGGCATGCAACTGTTGGACACGGTCATTCTCATGGTATTACAAGATACGAATTCGACCTCAAACTATTAAACCGCGATCTAATTCTTTATCCGAATGATTCTCATGTGGATTACTATCTCGGCATCACCTACTATGCTTATGCAGAAGCAATCTTTTCCCAGACTGGAATTTTGAACAAGACCTCACTTGAACGCTCTGTACATTTCTTAGAACGTCGTTTGTACTCTACTTATACGGATGAGTTTGTAGAGGAGAGATGGGCAGCTATGTACACACTCGGAGGAATTTTTGCTTCATTTCTAACGGTAAGGAACTAGCCTCAGAACCCTTTTTCTTTCATAAGATATTGCAGGACTACTCGTTGGCAGTTAGATGGTTTAGTTTATGCCGTGACTATAACCGAAAGCAGGTTGAATGCTCTGTCCAACTAGCTCGTGTTCTTTTGCTTGTGAATCGCTTTGATCTTGCTCAAATTGAATTGGAGAACCTGCTCCAACAGGAGGTTCAAGAACGGTTAATGTTAAATATGCTCCATACTGTTACATGCGCGGTTCCTTCCCTTGTAATGGATATTAATTCGATTAAATTCTCCAACAGTATGCTTTCGAGAGGAGATGCTTGGTTTCAGTTATTAATGGTAAGGTCTTCATTCTTTAACTTTGCTATGCTCCTTTTGCTCATTCGATATGATTGAACCAGATAAGCTCCTTTTCCACTAATAGCTGTAGCGGTAGTAGTACTTCCATTAACCAGGCGAAAAGTATCGTCTCTTCCGTGCTCGAAATTAATCCGGACTCTTACCTTTCAGACCCTTTAAAAATTTGTTTAGTGAACGAGTTGCAAATCTTTTTGATAAACAACCGTTTTCAACTCCACCCTTGCAGCGAATTTCGAGCCCGTTTGGCTTTAGAAAGCACTTGCTCCTCATTTGTTTTACCCACCCCTCCCGCTTCCGAGGTACGCATACTGACTGGGTCAATAAAAAATATCTTCATCTTTTTAGGAATATCAATTAAGCTCCCGATTCCGACAATTTTTGGGCGCAGCTTCATTCCCTGATATTATCCATCATATATACGGTGGGGATGATAGTCTACTTTTCAGACGATCGAAGGAACAACCTTTACGGTAACCATTTTCCATAAACTTCAGTTAACTACTTGTAATCTGCAGGGAAAAAATAGAATTTTGTTTGCTGAGTTTTTTGAAAGAAAGTTGCTCTATAGCCTGGTTGGCTCCCTTCTTCGTCGAAATTTCCTTTTTTTTCAAATTATTGTGATAACACAGGATTTACATTTGTATGAAATACTCTTGGAAGAAATAACAAAATGTAGTAGTTTGCTAGCTCTACCAAATCTGCTGGAGTTTGTATCCATCAAGCGAATTAGTTTGGAGAACTTTGCTGTGAAATCAGATGTGTATCGTTTTGACTATATTGAATACAATGGCGGAATTTCTTTAAGCGAAATTTACAGTTATCATTTAAATCTCTTTAGATCCATGCTATCGCCAAATGGTGTTATTGGTAAGAGCCTAAAACTCTAAGCAGCTTCTCTCACGTTATTTTGATAGGATTAACTTACTTTTCTCGGAACATTCATGTAAGTAGACTCAAGGAGATCCTCAAGAAAGCAAATCCTTCAAATCTTGTCCCATTCAGTATTGAGACGAAGAATATAATTCGAAATTACTTGAAATTGCATGGCTTGAGATTGTTTCTTGAGGATACAGAGTTATTGAAGATGCTTGGAGAGGAGCCTGTTGAAAGGATCGTTCCCCCAAGAAAAGTAGATGATCTTCTACACACGATTAATTGCACTTGGTTTTCTCGTAAAGAGATAGAAGCCATACTCCACAATCATGGCTTTAAACCAGGTGCATGGATCCCGACAGCCTATTCTCATCCATACAGTAAGACAAATGTTTCTGGCGATTTTTTCTTATCGCTCTTCTATAGCTGAACTTACGGATTACATCATTTTCAAACATTTTGCTAGTGGATTAGAAGAGGAAGCCTTTATTGAAGAATATTTCACGAACTTTCGACATTCCGTCTACGCTACCTTCAAAGAATTTTCATCTTCTCGATTTAACTTGGATAATAATTATTTCCAAGATGAAATTTTATCCGCTGTTGTTATGTTGGAAGATCGGACGGGTACCCTTGAAAGCACTCTTTCCAAATTGCCAAGCTCTTTAGCTTCGAGTGTGTTTCGCCTCAATCCTTTTTATGCAAGTTACGGATTTGTTTTTGAAATAAACGTTTCTCCCCAAGTTGCAACAGCGTTTAGTGTGTTGAGGGACCGATGTAGCTTGTATCAAATTTTATTGAAACTTAGTGATGCGTCTCTTAGCGATGGTGTCAATTCAAAGGTTGGTCACTTTTCCACTGAGGTTATGAAAGTGTTGCGACTGTTAGAAGCAACCAATGCAATTACTTTGAGTTATGATAGTGTTGCGATATCTCACAGAAGAGCCATCGCGCAGCATCTGGATGATTTCTCGAAGGGATTTCAAGCAATTAATGTTTTAATTCTTGGAAAGTGTGATAAATTCTCTGCTTTTCCTGTGTTTCAATCAGCTAATTCTACTGTTTGTGTTTCCCGAATGGGTCATTTTCCTCCGCGTGATAGAATGCAGATTGTTTCTTCTCTCCATAGTGCTGAGGGGAAATACAATATTATTGTCTTGTTAGAAAAAATCCCTTCACATACGATTTTACAATTAGTTCAAAAGGTTGATGTTGAAACAATGGTGCTGCTTGACATCTGTCACAAATCTGCTGTAGAATTGAGGCTAAAAGAACTGGAAATCTTTGAAATGCGGCAATTGTTCACTTTCAGCTGCCCTTGTGCAACAGGACTCCTCATCTCTAGAATTAAGCTGAAAGGAACATCTCATACTCCATCCCATCGTACTTCAATCGAAGATCCACAATTTCAGCATATGAGACAGTTAGGCTTTGACACGGATTTTATTTCCAATTTCGAACGACCTATTCAAGTGGTAGTTGATCAAGATCAAAATTCTAAGATTCGGGAGCTGGAGGAGACAAAATCTAGTTTGAAGAACTTGTTGAAGGTGCTTCGGAGGAAGAATTTTGATTCTTTTAATGATTCAGAGACTGATCAAAAGAGTTTCAACTCTGATGAAGAAAACCCGCTTTCTTTGCAACAGTTAGCAAATCACACAGCAACTTCACAGAAAGTTCTCTTGCCTGGAAAGCTTGTTTCTCTCGATTCTACCTACCGTCGAAAAGATTGCTGGGGGTAAGGATGTTTCTTACGACCTGTTCCTTTTTATTTCTGTTCCGTAGAGATGGTGTTTCAATCACTTGTTCAGAACCCAAACCAATTAGACGGAAAACTGCAGGTGCTAATTTTAAATTCTCTCCATCCCTTTTTTCAACACCACAATTTCGCAGCGATTGATGTTATCAGCATAAATAAGCTAAATTTTGACTACTGCCAGTTGGAGATGCTGATCAGGTTGCAACTTATTGACATCAAGTTCTTGAAGGAATTCGAAAAGATCTTATCTTCAAATCAATGGTTAACGAGTAAAGTAAGTTGGATCGCGTTTTACTACCAAGAACTTATTTTTTGCAGGTCATAAAAGCTACTCCTGCTTTTGGTCTCAATCATTTGAATAGAGCAATTTACACAGAATCGGATGATTCATTGGATTTGCAAAGAGATTTATTTTCTTGGAAAGTAATACAACATCTGGAGAAAGCATTCAATGAGGCGAGAAATGCTGATTTTGCCGTCTTTGACGCTATTTTGAGAGAAAAAGCATTACAGCATTTCCTGGGATTGCTTCAAAGATCCACAATTTGGTTTGATCTTACAAATGGCGATTATTTTGCGAGTCATTTTGATGATGGACTTAATTTTAACTCATTAGTAGTCTTTGCACAGGTAAATTTCCCTAGATATAAAGTTAAAGATTTTATAGTTCTATCTATTCGTAGCAATTGACAGCAGCTCTTGCTGCAGCAAAGAAAGTCAAAATTGTTAAATATTTTGCTCTTTCAAGCAATTCTTCCTTATCAAGTAGCAGCCCGATACTGCTTGCGAATCGAGAGGAGATAGCAATTGCATTTTTTCTGAATGAAAGAGAAAGTTCTGAAGACGGACTCCTCTTATACGACAGTAAAACCGCCGATTGTTTATTTGCGCAAGGGGTTTCAAGATATCCCTCAGTTCATCCGGACTTCCTGTCGAAGAATGGTGAAATGATGATTCATGTAAATTCGATTTGTGGCACTCATCAAAGCGAATTTATTCCGAGAAAGAAAAACCGAATGGTGGTCGTTCGAGCGAAATCGCCTTTCTTACTACAAAATCGTCAAGATCTTCCAAGCAAGGGTGATTTTACGGCCGAAGTCCTTTTCACGCTGATAATTATCGTGAACATAAAAGCTTGAAAGAAAATAGATAGTATAAGATGGTAAACATCAAAGAACTATAGTAGGAAAGCATAAAACATGCAAGTGGTATTGTTATCCCCTCATACAAACTGATCGAGCAAAGAAAGTTGATTTCTAAATTGGCGGAGCATTTCTGAATAAAGACGGATATCGCATTGATTATACTCTCGAATAACTTCGATAAGGTCTTCTCTTGGTTTGAAATCGCGATAGGATTTCTCTCCTGCATTCAGTTGAACTTCTTTTACGATTTCAATCCAAGGAAACCATGATCGAATAACCTTAACTGTATCATCCCATCGCTCCGTAATGCCAACAATACAAGACTTGGAATTTTCTATCGCCTTTTTTATCTCTTCTTCATTAAGTCGAGTTGGAAGAGGCAAGTATCTCGGATTCTCGACACCAGTCGAGATTCTCTTCCCTAAAACTGTTCTGCACATAGGATCACTCATTCCTTCATCCACAACTATTACAGTTTCGTTGTCCTCTTTCCAACGAGCAAATCGATGCTCAACAATTAAGCGCCTCCAATCATCTACATTCAACTCGTTGAAAGATTTATTAAAGTAGTTAGACTGCCACTCTTTAAAGAATCTTTGGTGATAGTAAGAGAGAACTCGATCGATAGGCGAGCGACCAACAACTAGACACCGAGGTTGACAATTAAAATTCTTGCATTGGTGCAATTTCTTCCAGATATCCCATTGAAAGTGACCAGAAATTATTGATGTATTGATGAGCTCTTGGTTTTCAGTAATATCAAATGTGAAGCAAGAGATGTCATTGTAACAGGGAACAAAGAAGTTCAAACCCAGCTTCTTCCCTGATCGTGCCACAACCCTGGAGAGGAGTGAGTAATTAACAGAAATAACACAGTAAATGACTTACTCGCGAATTGTTGTCCCTCCGCACTTGTCGACGTGAAGGAACACAAATGGATTGTTTGGAGTGGGGACGTACTGAATAGGAGGTAACTGGCGCCTCTTCAATAGTGATTGATTTTGAAGCCGATAAAATAACTTGAAAGCTATACGTTCACAATAATTTATAGTTAGGTGGAAACTCTTGCACGTATCGAAAAGAAAATTGAATCCAAATTCCGTCCATCCATCTTGGAGACTTAGATCTTCTCTCAGATTAATCATTCGGGGGGATTCAGACTGAAGTAGTGAATCACCATCCAAAATCTCAGTTAAGTCGATCATTGTATCCGATTCAATCAGTTTGTGAGTGTTGGTATATCCACAATTCTGTAAACTGCAATCAACCGGAAGGATAATATCACTCCCCTTAAATTTTGCACCTGTCGAAAAAGCTTGTACCCAAAAATGTAGAACTTCTGAACTCTTATTCATGAAAATATTTAAAGTTGAATAATAATTCATCGTAGATAGTTCAGAGCACCAAGGATTCCCAGTGTCCAGAAACGACCTCATACAAACAGCGGCAAAAGGTGAAGATTTCAACATTCCCGCAACGGAACTCGACTTTCCATATAAATTTCCTTCAATTATCAAATTCCAACCGTTGGGTTGGTTCTGCACTTGGACCTTATCGATTAGAGTCCTCGTTGGGCTACCAAATAGAGTTTCCTTACAACTGTTCTGCCAGCGAAAGTTCGTTCCTTGATCTTCTTGACTCGCGGTAAATTGCTTTAAAGATCTTGCAAAATTTTCAGCTGAAACACTGAAATTTGAATGCTTGGTTAAACGTGGAGGTTGAAGCCAAGATTTTCGCGACCATTGAAAGAAAGACCAATCCGCAACTTGGGTTAAGCGTGGAGCACAAATGACACTGACATTCAATCCACGCAGTGTCGCGGCATTCCTATAAAGCCAACTAAAATCACACCAATTAGGTGGCATAAAAAGAATAATATGACTTTGAAACCAAATGACATTGTGAAGAGCTGTTCCTCCTGCTGCTGCGATTAACTTCGAATTTTTAAAGATACCCAACTGTTCTGTCAAGTCCAGCTGGGAGAGATCCCTTGTTTTTGAATGCCATCCCAATTTCTCCACCTCCAGTTCCAAGTCTAGGATATTATCGATACAGCGATTATCTCTTCGATTGATAAATAAAACATCAATAATTTCATCTCCATTTTCGCTTTGGTGACTCAGCGTCAGTTGTCGGAGATAACTACTGAAATTTTCAAATCGTTTTGACAACCAACTGAAATATGAACTTCTACTCAAGGAAACGAAGGTCGACTGAGGAAAGCGATACCCATGATAGTAAGAACTGTAGATGAGATCGACACCGACATAAATATTCTTGAATACACAGTTACAGGATCTCGTCTTTCTGGCAAATTCAGATGAAGTTATGGAATGATTGGAGAAAAAGTTTATCGTCGAGGCAAGAAATCTACCATCAGCAGTCATCTTCTTAGTAATATCATGCAAAAGGCTTCTTTCATAGGCTGAAGCAACATCGAGAACGATAATGCAGTCAGGGTGCATATCTGCGCCAAGATCCCTCATAAAAGAAAATAGTTGTTCCAACAGATCGATCAGGATGTGACCTGGGTGGAATGTGATCATTGGAATAATAAATATAGGATTTTCAACATAAATTAATGGAACCCGTCGGATATCGCTGACAGAAAGAAAGTATTTATCGTTATTAGCACTGTGAAAAAACTCCTCCCAAACAGAGCGACTGAAAAAGAACGAGCTACTACTCGAGAATTGATGTTTCATAGTGACTGTGAACGAATGATTTGATATGGAGCAGTAACGACAAACTCCCCAGATCCCATTATCAGGAGAGGCAAGTTGCTGAAATATCTCAAACTGCGAGTTCGGAACACGATATTTCCATGAGTTAGGCGGGGAATCTGATTGTTCAAACCCTTTGGTGAACAGAGACCTAAAGAAAAAGAGTACAAGCAGTATCAGGCAGCGCATTCAACATACAGGATAGGGGATTCACAATAGGAGATACAGGTTTGAAACATAAGAAAGAGATAGTTCTGCTCACCCTTTCTTGTTGTGCTTTTCCTTGAAACGTGGAAAAGCACAACCAGGACCGAACCTGAAAAACGGAAAGGTTTATATCGCCAGCTCAATTCTTTCCAGTTCCCTGACCACCTGGGCCAAGATTTTCTATTTCATCCTTTGATAATCTTAGGAGATCGAAATACTTCGGTTTATCCTAAATTCTCATCCTTTTCAAATTTCCCCTCCCTACAAATCTACACATAGAAAGAGCGCATTGAAGCGAAAACCGACTAGAATAAAGTAATTGCTTACATTGGAATTGCTTAATTAATTTAATTTTAAAAATCCCAAATGTTTAGTACCGAGAAACTTTCATCACGGCATCGCTCCATTAGCGAAAGGGCAGAGGAAATTTTGCAGCGTAATCGGAAATCAGGCCAAGTGAATCACATAGAAGAAAAAAAAAGCGAATTTGAATTAGCGTATCAAGAGTTAATGGACGGGTTGGGAACGAAAGTAGCGAAAGTTGAGGAAGGTTCAGGCAGGAGTTTTGACTCTGCGAAATCCCCGACTCACGGTGATTCATTTGAGCTATCTGCAGCTGATTTTGAGGTGGGAGTAATTGCAGCAAAAAGATTAAAGGAAAGGACTGCAGATCGCGGGAGGAGACTATCCTTTGACCAGGAGCTTTATCAAAGTAAAGATCGACTGCGTCAAACTGCCTCCCCAGAATTGAAGGTATTTCCAAATTTAATCCTTTATCTTGGCTTATCGGGTTTTAGCGAAGAGCTTCAATTTCTAACTTAGGTGAGGCGAACAGATATTCGACTGCTTTATCGTCAATTCAGTTGAGTCAAGATGGCGGTCTGAAGTAAGCTCTGCCATTATATTATTGTGACATCTTAGTCTAGTTTCTTTCATGATTTAGTGATCCAATCAAAGCAGGATCGGTTGCTCCCTCTGAAACAGAATTTCTGAACATGTTGGATTTCAGCATGGTATGCTGTTCAAATAAAAATTTAATTGAATTTGATTCGAATTTTGTCTTAGCCCGGAAAAGATCATAACTCGTTGATCAACTCCAGCTTTGGCATTCTGGACTATAATAATGCTCCGCAATTCGGTACCAAATCAGTAGCTGAAGATGAGAGAGAATACGAAGATGATTTCGAGTCTGAGATTCCTGGTACTAATGAGAATGCAGATGAAAAGAAGATTTTATTTGATGATGTTAAAGCTGAGTTGACGACAGTAGAGCAAATTATGCAGAGATGGTATCAAGCCCCACCTCAAAGTTCGACCCCTATAATAACTCACGAGGATGGTAACGATCTACTGAAATTGGAAGCAAATAGAGTGGTTAGTTCGATAAAATTATTTATTCCCTTTCATTATATGTTTCCTAGGGAGTTGATACTGGGAAAAGCCGTTCATCGGAGAGCCCTCAATCGAAGGAAGATCTAAGTAAAGAAGCAAGTGGAGTGTTTGAGACCGAAGTTTCTGATTTTAACAATAGTAAGAACAATGGTTTGATTGCGGCTTTAGGTGAAACTGGAAGCTTAATAACGTCGATCCCTCAACCAAGACATTCTGAGTTAAATGCCTTAACAATACCAACATGGGATACTAAAATAGAGGAGACCGTTAAGCCACAAACCCCTATTGATCAAGAAGGATCACGTGTTATGTTTCCAGAAGAGCATGAGAATGGTGAACGCGCATTGGGTGCACCTTCACCTGAGCCTGAAGAACTAAAGAACTTACCTAGGGAGGAACTCGGAGGGGAAAGTGTGCATAAACCGGAAGAAACTCAAAATGATGATAAAGGATCCACATCCTATTTTACACTTGTTGAGCCCTTAAAGTTTCGTGGTTCGTCTGTTCCAAGCGGAAAACAGAATGTTTCTCAATCATTGAAGATTCCCTCACTTGCCCCATTGACCAAGATTTCCTTGAAGGAGCGATCCATAAAGAAGATGAAGAACGACCAGACCTTGGCTAATCGAAACGGTTCTGATCATGTTGCAAAGAAAAACGCTATCGAGACTGATATTATGAAAGGGATTCGCATTGGGTTGCAGCAAATTCTTTCGAGTCAGGGACACGATACAACGGAATCGGAAAGTGAACATATTCAAGACATGATGGTGATTTTGGTGCAAGCTACTAATGTTCTCCAACAAAGGGTAATTGCAGTTTTCAATTATCTGAATTGAAGTCATCCTTGATATTTTAATCAGGAGAAAACTTTGAAAAATCGCGAGCAAACATTGCAGATAAAAGAGGCTGTTCTCGTGGAAAAAGAAAAAATTGCGCAAGAAAATGAAGATAAACTTACAGAAGAAATTCGAGTTATTCAGACCAGCGCAGAGAGCGCGAAGGTAATATTTTGGTCCGATTCAGTTGAATTCTAATGCTTGTTCCTACAGGATCAATTAGAGCAAGAAATAAGAAGCCTAAGGAAATTAAATTCACTTCAACTTCGGGAAATCAATGCCTTGAAAACTGCGCTCCTTGACAAGAATTCTTCGATACGTAAGTTAGTGGTCGTTTGCTTTCTTCGTAGCTTATCAAGGGAACAGGGAATTCAGTAACTTTTGGGGTAGAGTTAGAGCCAAACAAGTTGGACTTGCATCTTGAGGCGATTAGTGAACTGGGATTTGAAGAATTGAAAAAGGAATTTGCCGTTCAAGAAAACTTAATAATGTCCTACCAGAAAGAGAACGCACGTTTAACAAAACTTCTAAAAGATCAAGAACACCAAAACGCTTCCAAGCAAGCACAATTGTTTGATCAACAAGAGGCGTTGAATCGAGAATTAAATAAATTAAGAAACATCAATGCCAACGTCTGTTCGGACGAAGCAGACTTTCGGAAAAAGAAGTCGCCACAAGATTTAGCACATGAGCTTGAACAGGATGGAAAAATTCGATACTTGCAAGATAAACTGGTTGATTTAGAGTCACAAATGCTGTCGCGAGAAAAAGGTTTTCTTACATCAATAAATAAATACAAACAGGAAAACACAGAGCTCCTGGGAATAATCCGGGAGATGAAAGATTCTCAGCCTCACGAGCTTCAAATCGAATTCGGAAAGCTTATCAAAGAAAAGGAAATGCTTTTTCAAGAACTGCAGCAAATGCAGCACAACAAGCGCCGCTGTGACGAATTGGAAAAAAAGTTGCTCCTTTATGAGCAGAGCTTGAACTTTGTGAAGAGAGAGTTACTTGAATGTGGAGTGTCGAAAGAAGTGATAAGCCAGTTCTTGCAAAGTGGTTTACCTATACCAAGCCTGTTGACACATTTCTCTGAAGCGTCTATATCTCCTCTGAAAATTCACAAAGATACGAGAGATCGCAAGCGCATCAGGTTCGAATCTGCCCTTGCTTAACTTGTCCTTGCTTAGAGCCGTATATGTAGAGAGTTGGAGGCAATTGTCGATAAAATGACTCGCTCGGTTCGGGATAAAGCTCCTGATAGTGTAGTTAGTTTAATTTGTGCTGCGAATCATAATGACAGTGATTTAAAGAGGTTCAACGAAGACCTCAAGCATCAAATCCGTTCTTCGAAAGAAGAGTTGCAGTTGACCCATGAAAACTTTGAGATTCAGATCCGTAATCTCCGTTTAGATCATGAAAAAGTGGTTGAATCCTTTAAGAAGACCATTAATGATTTGTTGAGGCAAATTCAAACTGCAAACAACACGAATAGCAGCTCTACACCTCTTGTGTAAGCTTCTCTTTTTCTTTTCATTGTGAAGCTAAAGAATCTGCTTAGTCAGGATGAAATCAAGAAAGTTCGAGAGTTTTACTGTAAAAAGATTGAGCAAATGCAACTCCGATTCGAGCGAAAAATTCGAGTTCTGAAAAGGTTTGGTTGCTTCTTTAATGCCTTGTAGTCTTCAAACAATAGAATAGAGGAGATTCTGAAGTGGAAAGCGAAAGCAAGATTGCCGGTTTGCTACAAGAATTAACAGATGAACGAGCGCTGAATTCGAAGCTTAATCAAGAAAAAGTTCAACTATCTGCCCAATTGGATCAACTGCGGAATGAAAAATCGACATTTCCAAATCCTCCAACCACGATAAAATGCGACAAAATGACCGAGACAGAGAAAGAGGATTTATCCAAATCGGAAATGAAATCCTTTTCATTCGAAGTTGGTTGTCAGACAAATTCTTCGTCCACTTTTGACTTAGAATCTAAGATTTTGCAATTAGAGACTAAACTCGGCGAGAGGGAAACCTTTTTTAGCAAGGTTGTAAAGCAGCTGCAAATATCCACGCAATTTGAAAGGCAATTATTAAGGGATAACTTTCAGAAGGTAGGAAACTCTTTCTTAACACTCAAGATGCAATTAACTTTTCCGCAGGAAATATTGGAAAGAGACTACAAGCTGCGCGAATTCGAAAATGACATCAAACTTCTTTTGAAACAATTAAGTTTATTTCAAGAAACATCGTAATTCCCAACCTTTTTAGAAGGAGAACTTGATGATATTATTATTGTTGGGCAACTGCCCGGCCGAGTGCACCTTGCCAAATGAGAACTGACTTTGTGAAACATTTGGGGAGAAGTTTTCCTCGGAGGCATCTTCAACATTAAAGTACCTCTCTATCAGGCTGTTAGATAAGAATGTGGAATAAGCGAAATTCCCTACCTAAGATTTGGACAGTTTTCTGATAGACCTTAGTATTTTCGTGCTCTTGCAATTTCTCCAATGAATCCACGCCACCAGCCTCTTCGATTAACTGCGTAACAGATTGTAAATTGTTATTAATTCTTAAAACAGATTCAAGGGCATCTAGCGCTATGAGAATTACGCGACTATCGCCGGCGCTTAGGAGATCACATAGAGGATGGATCGTTCCTAACTCGATCATTTCAATAATTTTCGGGGGTGCACAGGAAGTGAGAAGATTGCAAATCACCCATGCTGCCTCCTTCCTCACATCCCATTCTGTCACTGAATTTAGTTGCCGAAGAATCCTTGGAACGAGATCAGGAATATTGAAAAGCGAGTTCATTTGCTGGGCTGTTCCTGCAGCAATATTCGATAAAACCCAACAAGTCTCTTTCCGGATACTTTTCTTTGGATTGAGTAGAAGCTCTGATAAAGACATTAATGCACCTGCTTCAATTACTGCTTGTGTTTGTTGATCATTGCCAGAAACGATATTCCCAAGTGTTCTGAGCGCAGGTATAATCATATTGGTTGTTCCTACAGAGATCATTTTAACAAGAGCCGGCAAGACACCAAGCCCAACAACTTTTTCAATTCGTACATCGTCACCATCTGAAAGGTAAGAAAGTGCCCACGCCGCATCAGTCATCACTTCGGCATCAACTTCAGTCAAAAGTAAATTTGCTATAGTTGGAAGGGCCGGGGCAATAGTACTGAATTCAGGCTGCGGCTTGCCGCGACAAAAGTTCGATAATGTCCAAACACAATTTCTCAAAACAGACACTGAAGAAGGTTGAGCGATATTTAAAAGGAGGGGCTGTAAAGCTCCACTGTTTAAAATGTAATCTCTCAAATCCGATCCATCGCCAGCAATATTTCCAAGGCACCATGCACTTTGCTCTCGGATATCAGCGTTCTCAGACATTAGCAAAGAGATTAAAGGAGGAACTGCCTGACAATCTACAACGAATCGAGTTTGATCCGTAGACGCGATATTTGTTAATGCTAACAATACAATTAGTAACTACATTTAATCTGAAGGTGGCGACTTACCCCAAGCAGCCTCAAATTGGAGTTCCTGATTCTTATGAGAAAGAAAGTTAACCAAAATGGGCACGAGACCAACTTCAATACATTCTTTTACAGGAGGATTCTTCTCCGCAGACAACAATCTTCGAATGTTCCGCAAATTGATCGTCTGCTCATTCTCATCACTGGAACGCAGAGCAAAAAGAAGACTTTGGATTTGATTATTTCCAACCGATTCAGCATTGTTTTCCTCGAGGTTCTCTGGTTGAGAACAAGTAATATTTCGACGCTTGGCGATGCCTTCGCATTTGGAGTCTTTCCTTAATCGGAAAGAGCTTTCCTCCCTTCTTCTCCTGCTATCCTCCACATTAATTCCCTTCTTAAAATCTCTTTTAACGAGTCGCTTCGATTCCATTTTCCACAAATTGGTTTATCGCTGAAATTATTTATGTCAACTGTTATCGCTGAATTTTATTTAGCTTAACGGCTACTTGATCTCACCGAATTTTCCAAAAGTCCAAACTTCGAAAATCGAGAATTTGAATGTTTAAAATTTGAACACTTCACTGAAGAGAAGTTTTAAAATTTAATTGCGACTCGAAGATCGAAGATGTATGTCATCAAAAGAGATGGGCGACGTGAAATTGTTCACTTTGATAAAATTACTTCCCGAATAAATAAGTTATGCTACGGTTTGGATTCTGCTCATGTCGATGCCACAATTATCTCCCAGAAAGTTGTTCCTGGCCTTTATCCTGGAGTTACCACTATTGAATTAGATGAATTAGCAGCTCAAACTGCAGCATCTCTTGCAACTAAGCATCCAGATTTCAGTACGCTTGCTGCTCGAATTTCAGTTTCGAATTTGCATAAACAAACATCGAAAGTATTTTCAGAAGTCATCGAGATACTTCATAACAATATTCACCCGAAAACAGGTCAAGCAGCGCCTCTCGTTTCCCATGAATTGTATGCGATTGTTCAGAAGGTAAGATATGTTTTTTTTTTGGCTTTGTTGTATCCTATTAATATCTAACTTAGCACAAAGATCGCTTGAACTCTGCAATAATTTATGATCGTGATTACAACTATGACTATTTTGGTTTTAAAACTTTAGAGAGATCTTACCTTATGAGATGTGACGGAAAAATTATTGAACGTCCGCAACACATGATCATGAGAGTTGCCCTCGGAATTCATGGCGAGGATATCGAAGCTGCATTGGAATCGTATGATTTGATGTCTCGCCAATATTTTACGCACGCAACGCCGACCTTGTACAATGCAGGAACTTCCCGACCTCAACTATCGTCTTGCTTTTTATTAGCAATGAAAGATGATTCCATAGATGGAATCTATGATACTTTAAAACAGTGCGCAATTATTTCGAAGTACGCTGGTGGCATTGGTCTGTCCATCCACAATATTCGTGCTGCAAGTTCTTATATTCGAGGAACTAACGGAACTTCAAACGGTATAGTTCCTATGTTACGTGTGTTTAACAACACGGCACGTTATGTGGACCAAGGAGGAGGAAAACGAAAAGGTTCCATCGCAATATATTTGGAGCCTTGGCATGCCGATATCATGGAATTTCTGGAACTAAAAAAGAATCATGGAAATGAAATGGAAAGAGCACGAGATTTGTTTTACGCAATGTGGATCCCTGATCTTTTCATGAAACGAGTCGAAGAAAACAGTTCGTGGTCTTTGTTTTGCCCGAACGAGGCACCTGGACTGCAAGATGTGTGGGGTGAGGAGTTTGAAAAGTTATACTGTCGTTATGAATCTGAAAAGCGGGCAAGAAAAACGTTTCCTGCGCAAGAGTTATGGTTGGCAATTATTACTTCACAAGTCGAAACTGGAACTCCATATATGTTGTACAAAGATGCTTGTAATCGAAAATCCAATCAGCAGAACTTAGGAACTATCAAGTCATCAAATCTTTGCACGGAAATTGTTGAATACACTTCCTCCGAAGAATGTGCTGTTTGCAACCTCGCTTCATTGAATTTAGCGGCCTTTGTAGACGAGAATAAACGAAAATATGATTTTGAGAAGCTGTATGAAGTTACTAAGGTTGTTACCCGCAATTTGAATAAAGTTATTGATATTAACTTTTATCCCATTCCGGAAGCTCAAACGTCTAATGTCAAGCATCGCCCAATTGGTATCGGTGTGCAAGGATTAGCTGATGCTTTTGCGAAAATGAGATTTCCGTATGAAAGTCAAAATGCTGTGCAACTGAATCGTGATATCTTCGAAGCTATGTATTTTGCCGCTCTTGAAGCTTCCTGCGAGGAAGCAATGCGAGATGGGCCGTACGACACATATTCTGGATCTCCGATATCTAGGGGAGTCCTGCAATTCGACATGTGGGATGTCAAGCCTTCAGATAGATGGGATTGGAACGGTCTGAAACAAAAAATCGAGAAGTACGGAATTCGAAATTCTCTGTTGCTCGCGCCAATGCCGACCGCTTCCACCGCCCAGGTATGTCAGAAATTCTCCTGCGATCCATATTTATTTTTGTATAGATTTTGGGAAACAACGAGTCAACTGAACCCTTTACGTCCAATATGTACAACAGACGAGTTCTAGCTGGCGAATTTACAGTTGTTAATAAATATTTGTTGAAAGATTTGGTTGAAAGAGGAATATGGTCAGAAGAAGTGCGAAATCAAATTATGGCAGATCGTGGCAGTATTCAGAGAGTCTCCGTGATTCCAGCAGATATTAAAGAGTTATATAAAACTGTATGGGAAATCAAACAAAAGTCTATAATTGACCAGGCGGCAGATAGAGGTGCTTTCATTTGCCAGTCCCAATCATTGAACATTCATATGGGTGAACCCACCACGGCTCGACTAACTTCAATGCATTTTTACGCCTGGAGAAAAGGATTGAAGACTGGAATGTACTATCTACGAACTCTCCCG
Source organism: Poterioochromonas sp. DS (assembly GCA_015145745.1). NCBI lineage: Eukaryota > Synurophyceae > Ochromonadales > Ochromonadaceae > Poterioochromonas > Poterioochromonas sp. DS. The sequence continues at coordinate 90,284 of VKHI01000029.1, forward strand.
AAAGCTGATGCAATTCAGTTCACCGTAGATCCAACTATTTTGAGAGACTCAAAAATAGTTGGCAAGCCTGTCATTTCGATGCATCGCCAAAGCAAGACCCATGAGGAAGATGAAGTCTGTGAGTCTTGTCAAGCATAGTTGTTTTCGCACTTATTTCATCTACCATCTTTATTTTCATTTCACTCGCAGGGAATTGCTTAACCCATCGTAATATTACGTAGATTTCATCGTAAAATGGTTGTCGTGAAAATTTCCCACCTTCACTTTTTTCTTCTTTTAAAGAAGGCCTGTGCCACGAACCTGAAACAAAAAATGAGCCAAGATGCATTTTGGAGAACTGAAGACGAGCAGAACGATATTTTGGTTTCAAGTGATAATCGAGGCTTAAGCTCTGATGAGTTTAAAGAGTCTTATGCTGCGGTACATGTTGATCCTTTCGATCTTACTTCATGGATGATTGTTGTTGGTGAAGCAGAGGCTGGACGAAGTGGTGATTTGGATATTGATAGAGTGTTTAACATGTTGCTGCAGTACTTTCCTCGGACTCCGAGATTTTGGAGAAGATTCAGTGAGTTACAAAAGCGTGATGAAAGATTTGATCAAGCTCTTCTAACACTTCAGCGCGGAGCACATCTCTGCTTTGATGTTGATCTGTGGTTTGAATATTTGACCCAAAGCTCCTTTGGAAGTGAACTCGACTCGGACCGGTGCAAATTAGCGATCAAGGAATTTGAATGTGCTGTCAGTCAAATTGGAATGGATATTTATGCTGGCAAGATCTGGAAAAATTACATCTCCTTTTTAGAGCAAAGTCGAAGTCAACTAACTGATTCATTTATCACTTTTACTGATATCAGAAAGTTATACTCTCGCGCATTGAATGTTTCACTTCTTGATAGTGACTCAATTTTTGAGGATTATGTTGTGTTTGAGAAAACGAACCAGGATCAGAGCTCCGAGGTCAGACTTCAAGAAGTGAGTAAGGTCTTGCCCCACTTGAAAAGTATTTTGCCCGAACGAAGGAAAAAAATGAGCGATATTAATCTTGATAAAGTTTCATGCCCGCCAAGTCTAGTGCACACAGAAATTCGAGAACTTCGCTCGTGGAATAATTGGATAAGGTGAGTCAAAGCATAGTTTGAGAATTGGTTTATTTCATTTATTTGCCTTTTCAGTTTTGAACATCGCAACTGGTTGAAAACGAAAGATGCAAGCTTGATTTCATATATTAGGCTGGCCTTCCAAAAGTGTATTAATTGCTTTTATTATAACCCAGAAGTTTGGTTTTCCTTTGCTATCTTCGAAAAGGAACTTGGGAACGATAAAAGTATGTGTCACCTGATTATTCGAAAAGCTACTGAAATTTTCCCAAAAAATCATCTGTTCCCACTGTTCCAGGCGGAGTTTTTGGAAGAAGAGGGCAATATCCCTGAAACCCACCAGTTACTGCAAAATTTATTCGAATTAGATAAAACATATTTCACTTTTACAATTTATCAACGGTTTTTGTATCGACAATTTGGCATAGCTGCAGCGAGATTATTATTTAGTTCAACGTACCAATTTCGAGTGGCGAATCCTGTTTCAGGTCTTAAGGTATGATTCTTTCGCGATCAATACGAACGAATTTTGACTCTTTTTTTTGTTGAGCGCAGCTCCACGTAGCTCATGCGAATTTTGAATTTCAGATTTCTCGACAACCTGATGTTGCACTGAGAGTGTTGACCACTGCTTCTTTGAAAACCAGTGTCGAAGCAGTTTCCTATTCGCCTTATGTGGACCTTCTGCTTAAAGTACTAATAGGAACTGGTAGGGTCAACGAGGCTCGTTGGGTCTTAAATAATGCAATTACTCTTATTCAATTCATTGATGACCGTTCACCGAAGCTTCAACTTCTTGACAGAAACGAGAATACAGAGTTTTTGAATAGTTTCCTTGAGTCCAAACACAGTTTACCTGTTGAGAGTGTCAAGCTCTGCAAAATCTTATACGAAAAATATCTAGAAGTTGAGAGAAATTATTCAACGAACTCCTCATTTATCAGGCGTTTGACAGAACGAATTCGAGAATTAGAGACAAAGCTCACTTCTTCAGAGAGACGTAAACCTGTGAAACTAAACTCGCCTTTTTACTATGTGGGTTTACATATGTACGAATTGATTCAAAGGTATAAACATTTTAATCTGGAGGAATCCCAAGACGTGTTGGACATGGAAAATAGATGTATCCAGATTTCTACTGAACAAGAAGTCTTGCAGTACGATGAAATTGCAGAATTAGCTGATTCAACTGATACTCGTCTTCCCAATTCTAATTTATCTGCTCAACATCTCCCGCCATTTCTTCGAGAATTTATGTCAAAGTTGCCGTTGCATTTAGGACCGATTCCGGACACGGACTTATTCGTGCGACAATTGAAGACAGTCATACTTCCCCCGCGTCCACTCGCTGACGACGTAGTGAGCGACTTCGGGATCAAAGGGAACGAACCGTACACACCTCACATATTTGAAGATTCTTTTCGTAAGAGACAAAGATTGCTATAGTCAGCATTATTTACATCTTTAATTTTAAGAAAATTGTCTCAATGAAAATTGTCTTCGTGCATGTCATCCCCGTATTCATCAGCGTCTTCTGCCCAACCACCCTCAAGCAACAAATTTGCGGCTAAAGCTTCGTTCTTGTCACAAGCCAGATAGGCCTGGGCAGCTTGTTGCTGCGAGAAACCTAAAGCAACGAGACGGTTGACCGCAGCCATTTCTTCATGAGTCAGTCTAATAACTCCTGGAGGGTCATTATCACCCTCCATATTATTACGTAAAATGTTATTAAGTTCTGATGATGGGATTGTTGACATCATGTTAATGAATCCCTGCAGCTGATCTGGACTCATTCCCATACTTTGGGCGAATAGAGCACGCTGCTCTGGAGGCAAAGAACTTAGAAATTGCATCATTTGCGAGGCATCCGCTCCACGAGGTGGAGTCTGTGAAACAGGAGAAGGCTGGTTAGTCTCCAAAATAGGCTCATTCATCATAGCAAGAAAGGCATCATTATTCGCATGAATAGCGGCAAGTAGGGCAGGATTTTGTTGCCCAATTAAGTCCAACACTTGAGAAAGAGAAGCTGGGTTCTCTTGGACAACTCGTTTTAGAGTGTTAAACTGCGGATGGCTGCGCAGTTGCTCGATACTTGCTGGTGTAGCCGTGGAATTCGAAACTGAAGCGACAGAAGGGGCATGAGTATTGTCAGGGATTCCGGTTAAAAGGAACTCGTAAGCCAAATCAGGGTTGCCTAGATTTCAAGTCAGAAATGGTATAAAAAAGAATGGAATTTGCCAATGAATTACCGGCTGCAGCAGCCAGAGCAGATTTGCACTCTTTCTCAGGAAATCCCATGTTGATAAGAGCTTGTAGAGCTTCATTATGATCACTTGAGACGACGGGGCTGCTAGTATCAACAGGAGGCGCTCTGATTTCCGTGACGACTTGTGGGGTGGTCGGTTCAGGAGTAGAAACAACAGTAGGAGTAGAAACAACGGCGGGTTTTACTGGATCTATTTTCTACAAAACTATTACGAAATTCAGAGGCATGCTGTTGCGCTTATCACCTTGGCGATTTCTTTTGTAATCATACAGACGATGAAATCAGCTTCTGCTAGTCCCAAGTCAGATACTGATTGCTCGTCCTTCAAAACTTTGCCAGAATGAATTAGTTTTTGTCGCTCTGAAACTAATGATGGTTTGTAATCTTGAATTTTTCTTTTCACATCCCCAACCTATTCATAATTGAGAAATGAAGAGAAAGAGAGCGAGTCAAAAACCTTGTCTTCCCCTTCCACATCAATTTGGAAAAGTTCTCCATTCAAGGTTTTTACAGAAATCCTCTAAAAAGAAGTTAGATATTTTCAGTAACTTGTGAAGGGTCTTACCATGTCTAAATAGAAATCGCAGTTCTTCTTTGGAAGTCGTCGCGGTTTGTGCACAAACTGCACATTTTGCATCAAAAATCAAACTAAGATGAAACTGGGGGCATTTTTTTGGTCTTTTATCATAATCTTCTTTGACCTGTGTTGTGGGGATGATTATAACCATCTGGTATATGCCTAAAATTGCTATAGCGGAATGTAACCTTTTGTGTTTTAGTATAACTTGAACGATCCGGTTGTTCTCTGGGTAAACACTATTGGGCCGTATCATAATCCTCAGGTAGTTGCAAGGTGTAGTTTCCCATAATAGAAATTTTATATCGAATTAGGAAACATATCCATACTATTCTTTACCCTTTTGCAAACCAGATCATGGTATTCAAACTTACAAGCGCCCTTCGGGACTTGGAGAAATTTTAGAGGGAAATGAATTAAGAAATAGTGGATTTAAAATGCATTTCGGAGGTAATCTGCTATCCTCCAGATATTTCATGCATCTCAACCTCTTTAGTTGATGTCGATCGAGAAGATGTGTGTGATATGATATTGGATAAGCCGTCGGCTCAGTCCTTTGAAAAGTCTATCGACGAACAAGTAAGAAGGATTCGTCAACATCTCTCTCTCCCTCTTTAACAACCTTCTTTGGGGATAGTACTGGTATGAGCTCATTTTGGACGATCTTCCTATGTGGGGGATGGTGGGAGAAGTTCTTCGCGATGAACAGCACGGCAGAATGGAAAAGGTAACAAGTTCTATGTTCTTCTCTCTTAAGTTATCTCTTCGCAGCACATTTTTACGCATCGAAGTTTAAGCATCTTTTACAATACTAACCGAATCATTGAGGTTAACTTGACGTCCGAGAATCCTGTACCTCTCGAACCAGGTAGAAAATTAGAATTTACTTACTCCGTTCACTGGAAATCAACAACAAAATCTTTCGAAGACCGCTTTAATAGATATTTAGAATACGACTTTTTTGAGCACAAGATTCACTGGTTTAGTGTCTTTAACAGTTTCATGATGGTGATCTTCCTCTGCGGATTAGTGGCATTAATTTTGTTACGCACTGTCAAAAATGACTTTGCGAGATATGCGAAGGAAGATGAAATTGATGTTGAAGGAATTCAAGTATTAGGAGAGGATTCAGGTTGGAAGCAAGTTCATGGCGATGTCTTTCGTCCTCCCGAACATCTTGTAGTTTTTGCAGCTGTGTTAGGTACAGGGTGGCAACTTGCAGTACTTGTTGTTCTAGTGATTTTATATGCAATTGCAGGTGAGCCCGATGTTATATTTGAAGACTAGATTTTAATCCCAGTTTTCAGGTCCGTATCTGCATGGTAATATGTACGAAGATCGTGGAGAAATGGTTTCTACGTTTATAGTCAGTTTTGCATTGTCTTCTACAATCGCAGGATATGTCTCTGGTTCCTTTTACAAGCAGTACTTTCCCTCTTCACGCTCAGAGGCGTCTTCGAACTGGCAACAGGTGATGTTTGGGACGATCGCATTGTTTCCAACTCTTGTGATTACTGTTTGTTCTGTTTTAAATATGATTTCTGTGTACTACGATACTATAAATGCTCTTCCAATATCTGTGATTTTGAAAATGATTTCAATATGGGGATTTGTGTCTATTCCTTTAACGGTTCTAGGAACTGTGTTAGGCCGACATCTAGGGGCTAAATATGATCCGCCTTGTCGAGTTAACAGTATTCCACGACCTATCCCTGTTGCTCAGTGGTATTGTCGACCTTGGATTATCATTTGCATGTCAGGGATATTACCTTTCGGTTCAATTTTCATTGAAATGTATTTCATTTTCACCGCTTTTTGGTCTTATAAATTCTATTACGTTTATGGCTTCGTCCTTCTAATTTATGGAATCTTGGTGATGGTGACTATAAGTACAACCATTGTTGCAATTTACTGTACTTTAAACTCTGAAAATTATCATTGGCAATGGATATCCCTGGGTTGCTCAGCGTCGACTGCAACGTATGTCTTCCTCTACTCAATTTTCTACTTTTGGTTCAAGACGCAAATGTCTGGATTGTTGCAAGTTTCGTACTACTTCGGCTATACGTAAGTTTTCATAATACAGACTTCTCCCTCTTGATTTGATGCACTTTTCTACAGATTGTTGTTTTGCGTATCCTTGTTCTTCATCTGCGGTGCAATAGGTGTATGGGGATCGTCAGTTTTTGTCCATAAAATTTACAGAAACGTCAAAATCGATTAATTAATCAAAATTATTAACCAAATCAGCTCAGTTACTACTACTATCTATGAAAGTACTTTCACCAAACCAAACTTTGAAAATTCAGCAGATGACTTGCTACTTGACTTCACAGTAACCTTACAAGCATTCACCCCTGCCTTGAATTTCAACTCAACATAGAGCGGGGCATTGGAAAAGAGTTTTGCGAAGTAGTAAAATGCACGCTGTCCATCCTGCCCAGGCAAATCACGAACGGTTACAAAACTGAAACCACTCGAAAGCAACTTGTTCTTAAACGAATCAGGATCAACCGTCGTGAGATCTAATATGCGACAAGACTTAAAACGAAAAGGAGAAGGGTGGAAAGAAGGGCATACCTTTGATAACAACTGAGGCTTCATTGCTTTCATCCAGTGATTTCCAAGCTGACGCAAACCCGTTGACATCAATAGAATTTGATGTCAGAACAGCATCAAAATCAAA